>JBDJHY010392784.1:0-18226 GCA_039654485.1 Withania somnifera | reverse complement strand
TTACATAGAATAATAACTATCACTCTAATATTTAGATAGATCCATCTCAGTCCTTGTATTGGACGAGTTATAGATCTCCCATTTGTTTCTAGGGTGGTAATTTACCTTTGATAAGCCTAAACATTGTGTTTAGGCTACACAGAAAGTCAAACTGCTTTGGGATTGATTGAAAATATCCTCAAGTAAAAGTCATAACATGATACCTGAAGGAGAGAATTAAAGTTTGAGTTAGGTGATTTGGTCATCCTGAAGGTTTCACCCATGAAGGGTGTGATGAGGTTTGTTAATAAAGGGAATATCAGCCCTCGTCTTATCAGTCCATACCTGATTATGGGAAAAGTAGGCCATGTTTCCTATAAGTTAGATTTTTAGCTAATTTTGCAGAAGTGCATATTGTTTTCCATGCATCTCTTCTAAGGTTGTGATTAAGTGATCCTTTTTTTTTTGTTCTAGTATTGATAATATATATTTAGGATATACTCACATATAAGGAGATATCGACTCAAATTCTAGACAGAGGTGTTCACAGACTTTGAAATAAGGAATTAGCTACAATTAAGGTTTTGTGGAGAAATAAAGAAGTTGAGGGCGCCACATGGGAGGTAGAGGATGATATGATAAAGATGTACCCTCATTATTCTCCTTCTAGCTCTGGGTAAGCATAAGATAACAATTTATGAAATTTTATCTTTTCCTTCAATTTTATGCTATGAGTAAGTTATAAGTACTCTCTGTCTATGTTTTCATATATATTCAAGTTAAGCCATGTTTAGTTTCATCTACTAACTCAATTTCATGCTTATTTTAAGTTTAGTTATCATATTTTATGAAAATCCCAACCCATTCTAGCCATTTCAGCTTAAAGCATAACTCCAATTTCATTCGAGGACGAATGATCTCAAGGGGATATGTTATAACACCTTAAAAACCACCCTAAATGTAACACCTTGAATATTTTTCCTCTATTATAATATCCTAAAATAAGTATTCTATGAGTTTTTTTAAGTGATTTGAGGTATTAAATAACTCATGAACAAAGTTGAGTTCAATAGCCTTTTAAATTTGCATATTTTGATGTTACATCGTAAATGGGTCAAATTTGACTGAGTTTATACTTTGATATATAATGAATTAGGTGACCCACGACCTATACAAATAAAGTACTTTGAGTCTATATTTTAACTCAACAAATCGTGTATCATTTGGATTTTGGAGTAAAATGTTATGGCCCTTTTGCTAGAACCCGTCCAACAATGAAGTCGCTTCACGAGTCCTGGACTTCAACAATACGACTCATGGTTTGCAAGACCACGACTCATACTGAGTATCTTGGATCGAATATAAAAGCTTCCCATTAAATTTTTCTGGTTCCAAGATACCCAACCGTAACCTTGTACTATGCAATACCACAACTCGTACTATAAAATTGTGGTATAAAAGCCAAAAAACTAAATGTTTTTATCCATGGGGTATGAAACCAAGACCATAAACCATGAAGTTAAGGTAGAAAGGTCGTGTAGTTGAGGTCCATGACTCTTTCTCTTTGTTCAGGGTGAAACTCTACGACTCGTGGAGGTGCATACCACGAGCTGTGAAGTGCTACTCCAAGATTCGCGGAGTGTATCCTGCCACACTCTCCTAGTTCATTTATATAGGGTTTTTAATGGTATTTCCTTTGAATTTTCGGGATAAACCCATGACATTTTTTATTCTAAAATATTCATATAAGTAACATAAATACTCAATTCATAAATCTTTTAGAAAATTAAGATCAAAGCTAGGTTTTCTTCCTACTTATTCAAAGAGGCAAGAACTAGGGTTTTCATTCGAGGCTTCATTTTAGAAGATTGTTACATCATTTGTCACCATTAAATTTCTTCTAATCAGGTAAATGATATTTCAACAAGTACTCATTTCATCCTTGTGCCAAAAATCCCTAAGGTTTTAAATGTGTAGAAGCATGTTAGGGTTCTTGTTTAAATTTATGAACTATGATTCCCGGAGGCACTGATTTACTTGATGTTTTTAAGTTTCAATTTTTATGTTTTTATGATTATTATTTAATTATGAAAGTCTTCATGATAATTAGTGATGTTTTTTAAAAAAAATTCTTAAAATTTGATATGAGGGTTAAAGTGTCATAATTACTTGACTTTTCGCATCATTGTTGAGCATGAACTTGAAGCATTTATAAATTAACTATTTAAGCTAATTTAACCCAATTAAAAGAGAAGTAATGAACATGTTTAACTTGAATAGTTTGTATTTGGTCCCAGTTGAAAAGAACTACTAATGTTTATGCTTAAATCAATAAGGTAAGATGTAATGATGCTAATGAATATGTCATAATTGGCCATTTTACCCGATTGGTCGTAGCTGATAGATATGATATTTGAAGGTGAAAACTTTTATCTTCTGGCCCATTTAAAGTAAACTTAACAGTTTTGGCTCCAGGCCAAGTTAAAGTAAAGTACAACTAATATATTAGAGTAATATTAGCACTGACAGTTGGCAGAGGCCCTAGGCAGAGCCCATTATAGCCCAACTTCTGTACCCTAACATAGGAATTATTATTTTGGTACCTCTCAGTTGTATATGTAGCCTTCTTGGATCCATTTGAGGTTGCATCCTTTCCCCTTGGAAAGCTTAGAAACCCCTACTCATAGGGTAATATGTGGACTTCATCACTTTATACCTTGAGGTATGTCGGTTATAGAAACTCCCAGAATTAGAGTAAAAATAAGAGGTTTTGAAAGAACATTGTGAAATCTTGTTTTTAACTATGTATTTATCTTTTGTTAAAAATTAAAGAGTTAAGTTGTTATCAATGAGTTTACTTGAAATATGATCATTTTAACTATTTTCATTATAAGCTATTTGTTTTCTTAGTTGAGTTAAAGATGAAGTTGATATTTGTTGTTCATGCATTGCATAGTACTTACATTAATTAATAGCATGTCTTTTACCTACTCATGTACTGAGTATATGTTTATGTGCTAATTCTACTCTTGATGCATTTGCTAAAGCATATGCAGACACTAGCAACCATCCGAACATTTGAGGTTTCTACTACTCTTATTCTTAAAAGATTAGAAGATTGGTGAGTCCTCACTTGAGCTGAGGGAAAGATATGGAGTTATTTATATCTTTATCTAAACCTTGGACTTTAGCTTCATTATTTATTATTTCATTTGTTAGATACTAGCTAGTAAATTTTTGTTCTACTAGTCCATTATTTAGCTAATACAGGCTTTCAAACTGAGATGTATGATTTTGAGACTTGAGTTTATATATCATTTTATTGAGACTATTTATTGATTATTGTGAGGAGCCCATGTCACTTCTAGTAGTATTGTTATTGTTTTCAATAAGTGATGTGTGAAAGGCTGTTAGGGAAACATAGAGGCTAAGGATGTTGGTCATGCCCAAGGTGTGAGTTCCAGGGTGTGACAAGTTTGGTATCAAAACACGAGGTTCATAAAGTCCTAATTTAAGTCTAAAATCCAACGTTAGGTATAATCTCAATTGTGGGTGTGACTGTAACACATCTATGATTATGAGGATACATAATGTTTGGAAGAGTTTCCCTTTATTGTTGTTCTACTTTATGCTTTCAAGTTAACTCTGAGATATTTCCTATTTCTAACTCATTCTTTAGGAATTTCATATCATGCCTCCATGAAGATTAACTCACCATGCTAACAAGAACCATCATAACTAGGCTCTACCAACTCCACAATAATAGAAGCCACCAGATGACATCACCATAGTAGAGTTACATGATGCAGGCTCATCAGGTAGTTCAGGTTCCCCTAGTTTATCCAGTTTCTCTTGATGCTATGGTGTTTAGGGTGAGGTTTTTTTATTAAGATTTACTCCTCTAGAGTTTCATAGTTCAAGTATTGTGAATGATCTGGAGAACTTTATTGACGAGGTTTGTAGGATTTGTGATATGATGAGAGTTCAGGACTTTGATAGGGTTGTTGGTAGTTTATCAGTTAAAGGATGTTTCCAGATCCTGATGTGATGTATAGATGAAGAACAGGGGAGTTCAATTTGTTCCACCATCTTGGGAGGAGTTTGAGACTATATTCATTAGCCAATTCTATCCTAAAGAGAAGAGGAAATAAAGGGTTCATGAGTTTTTGAGTTTGGAGAAGGGCTTCATGTATATGACTGAGTACATCATAAGGTTCACTAAGTTATCAAGGTATTCTCTAGAGATAATTGCTTATATGCATACCAAGATGGATATGTTTATGTCTAGCCTTTGTCCTTATTTGATTAAGGTGAGGAACACAACTATGTGAGTACTGATATGGACATTAGTGGACTGGTGGTGCATCTGGAGTAGATAGCAAATGATAAGGTTAAGTATAGAGAGAGTCCGTAGAGTAAGAGGGATAAGGATATTCATTCTGGATCTAGTCAGCCTAAGTTTGATGGATTCAAATAAAAACATCTACAGGGTTCTAAGGGATCGACCCCTTCATCATTCAGGCCTTTGAAGAATCCATAAAATAAGTCACTTCAGCTGAGTTGTGCTCCATGATGTACTAAGTATGGTAGGCCTTATCAGGGATAGTGTGGGGCTGGGTCCAATAGATGTTTTGGGTGTGGATAGATTGGTCACACTATTTAGGATTGTGCTTTGAAGAACTGTTATTCTTATGGGTTGTCGGGGCATATGCAGAGATATTTTCCCATGGTTCAACAGGGTGGTTTTATACCATATACTACTCCGATAGAAACTCCAGCAGCATGCCAGCCTCAACATTGTGCTACTGATTCTATTGGTGGAGGCTAGTGCCAAAACTATTTGGATGCTTTAGGTTTTCGTTAGGATCAGGAGCAGTAAAATTATTTGGTATTAAGTAGGTTAAGAGTTTATGAGGCAGATATTTATGCTTTTTTAGACCCTGTATCTACTCTTTCTTTTATACCCATTATGTTTCTATATAGTTTGGTATAGATTTAGATGTTTTATCTGAGTGATTCTCTGTTTCTACACATGTTGGTGATCCTGTTCTAGCTGAGAAAGTCTACCTTAGTTGTCCTATTTATTTTTTGGGGATGGTTGTTCCTAGTGATTTTCATGAGTTAGAAATGGTAGGCTTTGACATTATCCTGGGCATGGATTATTTCCATTCATGTCATTTAGTTGTTGACTGTAGTATTATAGCTCTTCTCTTAAAATTTCCTAATATACCTGTCCTTGAGGCAGAGGGGAATAGAGTTGTCTTTAGGGTAGGTTTATTTCCTGAAGGGTAGAAATATAATTTCTATTGGGTGTCTTCATCATCTGGTTCGACTTCAGGACTCTGAGTTTGAGACTCTCGATATCCATTCTATTCCTATAGTTTGAGAATTTCTTGATATGTTTCCTGAGGATTTACCTTGATTTCCTCCTTATAGAGAGATATATTTCGGTATATATCTTATACCACTCACTCATCCTATTTCTATTCCACCATATAGGATAGAACCAACTGATCATAGAGGGTTGAAGGACCTGTAGCTAATCTTTTAGACAAAGGGTTTATCTATCTGAGTGTGTCTCCTCAAGGTGCTACTATCTTGTTCTTGTGTAAGAAAGATGGTTCCCTCCATATTTTAATTGATTACTGTTAGTTAAACAAAGTCACAATCAGGAATAAGTCTCCCATTTCTAATATTGATGAATTATTCGATCAGTTGCAAATTGCTATCAATTTTTATAAGAATGATCTTCGTTCTGGTTATCATAAACTTAGGGCCAAGGAGTCATAAATTCCAAAGACAACTTTTCATACTCGTTATGTCTATTTTGAGTTTATGGTAAAGTCTTTTGATTTAACTAATACTACTACAAATTTCATGGACCTCATGAATAGGGTTTTGAAGCCATACTTTGACATGTCCATGATTGTTTTTGTCGATGATATTATGGTTTATTTTTGAAGTGAGGAACATCATGCAAACCATCTTCGAGTTTTTCTTATACCCATAGAGTTTGTTACCTTATTTCTAATATTTCTAAGTGTAATTTTTTCCTTAATTCTATTGTTTTCCTTTTTATATCATTTCTAGCGAGGGTATATGGGTATATTCGAAAAGGATTGGCTTTGTTTGTAATTGTCCTAGACCTATCTCTTGGTCATATATTTATAGTTTTCTGGGTATAACAACATATTATAGTGCATTCTTTTAGTGCTTCTCTTCTATAGCCTCTCCATTAACCCGCTTGACTTTGAAGAAAGTGAAGTTTGAGTAATCTGATGCTTGTGAGAGAAGTTTTTAGGAATTGAAGGCTAGGTTGACATCAACTCTTTGACTTTGCCTGATTGTTCCAATATATTTTGGTGTATTCTGATGCTTCAATAGTTGGTTAGGGTTTTGTTGTAATGTAGCATAATAAGGTTGTAGCCTATGTTTGTATGCAACTTAAGTTTCATCAGAAAAATTATCCTACCCATGATCTTGACTTTGCAGTGGTGGTTTCTGCTTTTAAGTTTTGGAGAAAATAATTTATGGAGTGCATGTAGATTTCTTTCCTAGTTATAAAAGCTTGTAGCATGTGTTTGATCAGAAAGATTCGAATCTTCATTAGAAAAGGTGGGTTAATTTTTGAAGGATTATGACATGAATATGATGTATCATACATGCAAGGCCAATATTGTGGTTGATTCCCTTAGAAGGTTGTGCTTGGGGTGTTTTTAACATGTTGATGCGAATAAGAGGGAGTTATCTGATAGGTTCATTGGTGTTTGATTAATTGATATAAGTGATAGTGGTGTTTTTGTTCAAAATGTTTCTGACTCATATCTTGTTGTTGAGGTGAAGGAGAAGCAATATAGTGATTTGATTCCATTCAAGATGAAAGATGCAGTCCAAAAGCATAAGGTTTTCTCCAAAGGGGGATATGGGATTCTTCATTATTATGATCACCTGTGTATTCCTTCATTTGATTGTTTGAGAGAAAGGATTATATTGGAGGATCATTGTTCCTTGTATTGTGTTTATGTGGAGAAAATAAGATGTATAGATATCTAAGAGAGGTGTATTGGTAGGAATGTATGAAGAAGGACATAACGGAGTTTGTGGCTAAGTGTCCTAATTATTAATAAGTGAAGGTAAAGAACTAGAGTTCAACAGGTGATATGGAGCAGTTTGAGATTTTAACGTGGAAGTGGGAGGTGATTAATATGGATTTTGTAATCGATTTACCGTTATCTCACTAGTTAGATTCAATATAGTCAATAATAGATCAAATGACTAAGTCTGCTCACTTACTACTTCTCCATACCAGCTATTTAACAGAGCAATATGGTAGGATCTACTTGAGAGAGATTATTAACATGCATGGTGTACCTCTTTCTATTATATCAGATCATAGTTCGCAGTTTGCATCTTAGTTTTGGAGATCATTTTTAGAGGGGTCTTGGTACCCAAATCCAGTTGAGTACAACTTTTCATCTGCAGATAGATAGCCAGAATGAAGGCCTGCGTATCAATTTCAAGGGTAAGTGGGCTGAACACCTGCCTTTGATTGAGTTTTGACACAACCACATCCATCATTCGAGTATTTCAATAGATCCATTTGAGACATTGCATGGGAGGCGGTGTAGGTAGCAAGTTGATTGGTTTAAGGTTGGTGAGGTAGCTTTTGTAGGTCCAGAGTTTGTTCTTAATGGTATGAAGAAATTTTAGACTTTTTGAGAGAGTTTAAGGATAACCTAGAGTAGGAAAACATTATATGTATGTGTGAGGAGAAGAGAGATTGAGAATGATTTTTGTGATTGGGTATTTATAAAGGTGTCTTTTAAAAAAGGAGTCATGAGATTCGTTATAAAAGAGAATTTTATTTCGAGGTACATTAGGCCATATTAGATCATGAGGAGGGTTGGAAAGGTTGCCTATCGATTAGAATTCTAACAAGAGTTAGCAAAGGTTCACCTTGTTTTTCTTGTCTCGTTATTAAGGAAATGCATGAGTGATTCATCTTTGATAGTTCCATTTGACGATATCAACATAATAGTTTGACCTATGTAGCCTATTTTCTACCTTCTCACGTACTTAGTATAGGTTTGCATGTTGATTCTACTCTTGTTGCATGTGCTAACCCACATGAAGATACTGCCAACCATCCAGACATTCAAGGTTGACATTAATCGCATTTTTAGAAGACTATAAGATTGGTGAGTCCTCACTTGATCCAAGGGAAACCTGAGGAGTTATTTATTTAGTTAGATGTTGGACATTAGCTTTATTATTTATTATTTAATTTTATAGAGACTAGCTAATAAGCCCTAGTAGTAGTAGTCCATTATTTAGTTAGTACAGGCTTTTAGACTGAGATGCATGGTTTTGAGACTTGATTTTGTCTATTCTTTTATTGAGATTATTTATTGATTATTGTGAGGAGCCCATTACACTTATGATATTATTGTTATTGCTTCTGCTAAGTGTAGATCTTTGCATGATTCAAGTAGTTCTTCTGAGGTTACAAGGGTAACTTAGTTGCTAAGGATGTTGGTGATGCCCAGGGGGTGAGCTTTGGGGCATGAAACTAAAAAACTTCTAAGGATGAACAAAAGAAGTTAGAGAAAATTCACCAAGATTTGGTATCTTTCCAGTTCTCATGGGTAGGTTCATGGTCTAGCAAGTGGTTCTATAGTCAAACCATGGAACCCCTTTTGCATGTCTCAAAATTGGCTGAGTGTAGAACCCAACCAAGGATCACTCCATGGTCCGTGAAAATCTTCAAAGGACTGTGATCCAAACCATGGAAGTGGTCTAGTGAGGTCCAGACATAGGGTCGGGTCTACGAATCATTCGAAGGTTCTTCAACCAGATTAATGGTTATCGAACCATCCATACAACCTGTGCAATTGTCTTTAAAATTATATAAATATTAGAATAGTCTAATAACTAATATTGTGTCATTTTAAGACTAAAAACTCTTAGTATAAAATCCTAAACCTTTAGTTTTTTTAGTTTTACACTTAGTAAATATTAGACAATATGAGAAAATAGAAAACCATGTTCAAGAAAGCTATCTAGGGTTCAAGATTGATCTTCCTCAATATTCTTCTAGGGAATTTTTCCCAAATCCATTTTGGGGGTATTCAATTACAATTCCTTTAATTCAATTATAATTCCTTGTATTCCAAAATCATTCTCATGTTTATTCATGTTTATACCTTCTTGGGGTTTGTCCCGATAGTTTGCCCAGTCCTTATAGAGGGTTTCTGACATAGATTCATGTTTAGTAGTTTTGCACATTTTTCCCGCTTGTAGACACTTTATGACATTGTATAGACTTTCCTTTATGCAATCTGGTAAACTTTTCATGCTTTAGATTGCTTATGTTGTATATGTCTAAGTGTATAATAGGTGATTATTCCAAGGGATTTCTTGGGGCTCACTTGTGGATCCTTCACATCATGTGGTGTCCAGGGGGTAGCCTCGAGGTATTACATCCAAATCCTAAATTGTGTGAAATTTCCCTTCCTTTTATGATCATGAATGTTATTACTAGAGTTTTATGAAGTTTGCACATCATTTATGGAGGTTACAAGTTCTTTAATGTGAAGTGTAATATTCATGAGAACTGTAAGAAGAAATTAGTGAAATTTAAGGGGTTTTGTAAGGATTGTTGAATTTATCATTGTGAATCACTTATGTAGTAAGTGTTAGTGTTCCACGATAAAAATAAAAATATTTAAAATTACAGGAGACTCACTTATGTAGTAAGTGTTAGTGTTCATCGTGAATCAATTATAGAAAAAAATTGCAGGAGACTCATAAAAGAAGTCGATTTGAGAATTCCTCGATGAAAATAAATGGAAATACATTTATTACTTGAAAATGTTTGACAAAACACAAAAAAATGATGAAGAATTGGAAGTTGTTAAAACATTTATGGTGAAGCGAATGAATTGAAGAGGAGTGTATCTTGAAAGCCGATGATTATTTACTATCCTCAAGTTTCTAAGATAACTATCTTCTTAAAGATTGTATTTTTCAAAGGTTCAAATGGCTGAAATTTAATCACTCTTGCTTCTACCAATGGATCAGAACAGCTAAGTTTTGAAAAAAATGAGCCATGAATATGACACTCCCTTATGCTTGGGAAGATATAACCATATTAAACTCTTTCCAAGGATCAATACCCTTGGGTTGTAATAGCTAGTTCTCTCATATATATAAGAGACTAATCTTCAAGAGGAGATCTATGATCTATAAGACCTCAAACTATTTTTTTCCTTTTCTTTATTCTTAATAAGCATTGTATCAGGTAGTGTATACCAGTATAGACAAAAACAAAGGAGGGAAAAACTCGAGTAAGGCATAGCATCAAAGTATAGTGTTTATTAGGCTCCTAACAGACTCAGGATTTATTGAGGTCTAACTATGTTAAACATACTTATAAAGATCTCATGTGTCATCGTTGGGCTCCTAATAGACTTAGCAAGGTGTGTGTTCACCAGAGCTCCTAAAAACTCAGTAAGTTATGTGTGTTTACTGAGCTATTACAGACTCCACAAGTCTTTTGTGTTTACTGAGATCCTAACATACTCAATAGTGTGTAGGGCTAGATTCTATCATAGGCTTAGTATTGAGCTATTGACTTATTGATAAAACTCAATCATTTTTGTATAGAGTTATTTAACAATCAATAAAAGATAGATCAAACTATTGGAACCCTCTTGCAGCCAAGGGGACTGGATTAACAATCATTTTAAGCCCAAAACAATATAAAAAATACCATGTGTACATTTCCCTTTCTTCACAATTCTATGTTGTTTATTCATCAAATTGGAGTAAAAGTCGACTGTATCAATTAGAGAGTCGACTAAAGGTAAAAAGATAAATTTAAATTTATCCCCCCCCCTCCCTTCCACTTTCAATTGGTATCATGGAATGGTCTCAATTTCATTCCCTAACAATAAGTAAGTAAAGATCATGTCTCAACATATTGCTGGAGTTTTATTTCAAAAGGGACATCCTAATTAAGACAACCTTATTTTAATAGGAAACAATTTTCTCATTGGAAAATAAGGATGGAAACACTCATCAAGTCATATGATATTAAAGCATGAAGGTTGATAAAGATGGGGGTCTACCAATTCCCCCGCATAATAACAATATGGAACGACAAGTGGAATTTCTTCCTCACTAGACAACAATATAACTAAGAAAATAGAAATCATTCAAATAACTCCAACGCATAGAATATTCTCTAAAACCTATCAGTGGAGAAGAATATGAGAGAGAATATCATGTTGTGAGACTGCTAAGCAGATGTGGCATAAACTAGAGGTTACTTATTAAGGAGCTAAAAAATTCAAAAAGACTATTATGAGTTTATTAGTGTATGAATATGAACTCTTTCAAATGAAGGATGGATAAACTATATAGGTGATGTTCTCAATATTCAAAAAGATCATTGAAAGAACTCTAGGATGCTGGAAAAAAATATCATGTAACTGATTGAATATCATGAATGCTTAGAAGGCTGCCATAGTAGTGGCATGCTAAGGTGGTTGCCATATAAAAATGTATATTAGCAAAATCTCTTATGATGACTCAGATGTGATCTTTTTTACATTTGAAAAAACACATCTAATTAAGGAAAATTCATAAGAAGAAAAGATAGTTGCCTTCAAAGAAACTGAAGAATCTATTCATAATAAAAATGATAAAGAGGTTGCTCTCATCACCAAGTCTGGAGCAAATAAAATGTGGCTTAAAAAATAAAGCAAAAAGAATGATTGAAGATGCTACGGATGTGGAAGACAAGTACATATTGCTTTCAAATGTCCATAAAACAAAAAGAGCTATTCAAAAAAATATTCCATTGTCTTGAGTTACTCGAGTGATGAAGATGACATAGAAGAGGATTATCAATATTTTATGGCTACAGAAAGTATAAGTAATCCATTAAAAGAGAATTGGTATCAGGATAGTGGATGTCAAAATAACATGACTAGAAATAAGTTATTACTAATATTTTGCTAATAACAATGGATGATAGGTTTATTTCTATGACAACTCAAAAGGAAAAGTCATCGGTATAGGTATCATTTGTTCTAATAATTTTTTTGAGGTTACAAATACTTATCTTATGCAGGGACTAAAAGAATCTTACGCATTAGTCAACTACGTGATGCTAATATTGAAGTTAGATTCAAGAAATATGGATGCTCTATTAAAGACTTTTCTTGGAAATATCTTCTTTCTAGAAATAGAAAATATCTTTTTTCTAGAAGTAGAGATAGAAATGCCCATATGTTGGCTATCATAATGAACCCTAATTTACTCATGTCTTATATTTATGAAGAGTCGTGGATTTGGCACAAAAATTAGGACATGCAAGTATACATCTAATAGAAAATCTGGCATAAAATGAACTTTTTCATGGACTCTCTAAAATGGATTTTCCAATGAATCATATTTGTGATGCATGCCAGAGGTAAGAAAACTAGAAACTCCTTCAAATATATGGATTTTGTATAAATGTATAAACCTCTAGAATTACTTTAAATGGATAATTTTTGTCATACTAAAACTGCATACCTTGGAGATAAAAGGTACTCTTTTGTTATTTTTTAAGATTTCTGTAGATTTACATGGGTAATTCTCCTATCTCATAGAGATGAAACTCTTAAAAAAAATAATATTTCAGTGAGAAAGTTCAAAAAGAAATAGGTTATTATATCAACTTAGTTTGGAGTGATCACGAAGTGGAATTTGAGAACAAAGCATTTGATAAATTTTGTGAAGATCAAGGCTATTCTAAAAACTTCTCTTCTCCCATGATGCCTCAGCAAAATGGACTAGTTGAACGTAAACATACAACACTTCAAGAAATGGCTAGAATGATGATCATTGAATGCTCACTACCTTATAACTTTTTGGAAAAACCAATTTGCACTGCTTGTCACATCTTAAATAGGTACTTAATAAGACCCATTATAAAGAAAACTCTATATGAGTAGTGGAGTAGTAGAAACCCTAGTGTGAAATTCTTTTACCTATTTGGATGCAAATGCTTTTTCCACATTAATGGTATAGATAATGTAGGTTAATTTCATCCTAGAACTAACAAAGGAGTATTTCTTGGGTATGTTGACACTTGTAGGGCTTATAGAATTTTTACCGAATGAAGTTTATGTTTAGAAAAGTCAATTCATGTTGTTTTTGATGATTCTAACCATTCAAATGAGAAAGAAAGTTTTTGAGCTAAAGAGGAAGATAAAAATTATTGAGCTGTTTTCTCTACCTCTTCCGGTAAAACAACTCAAACTCAGCTAACTAATGAAGAAAAAAGTTGACTGATCAAAATGATAAACCGGTACATAATAAATTAAAGAAAGATGTTGATCATTCTAAGAAGTTCATCATTAGAGATCCAAATAGGGTATAGAAACCATATCAAGTTACAAACACGAGGTAATATCGCTCTCATATCCTTGTGCTTAGAGTTCTATGATGCATGCTATTACCATGCAGATTCATCCAGCAATCCCTGTGCTTAGAGTTGACCTGATTTTCTATTCCAGTATTGAGATAGAAATTGGTGAGTTTCCATTAATCGAGAACTGATTTCATTTGGTTTATTTATTCCATTAAATCTTGGGACTAGACTATTTGTTATGTATTTCCCTTTTATTTAAATGTTCTATTTAGATTAGGAGTTTTCATATGTATTTAATATTTATTATTCATTCATCTGAGATTTCCACTATTCTATATTTCTTATTGATATTACTTTCATTGAGAGTAAGTGAATAGAGTTATGCATGAACCAATGTTACTTTTGAGCCACCTAGTGTCTATGGATGACTTGTGACGTCCAGAGTGAGCTCTGGGAATGAAAACTTGGTATCAAAGAATTAGGTTTATGTGTCCAAGGATTTCTGAAAGCCAACATTTGGTAGAGTCTCTTTTATGGGTATGAACCGCGACACCCTCATAACTGAGAGGATACTTAGCATTTAGGAATTTTCTTTATGTTTTTGAATAGTTTGACACTTAGCCACTCTTAAATTTTAGTTTTTCCTTAAAAACATCTCATTTAAAAAAGGGATATAAGCAGAGATGACGACTCTACTAGGTTTTTGTTGAAGATTTTAACTAATTTTTCTAACTCATTATGACTAACAACTCATTTTATGTGATTACATGTTTATTTTTCACAAATTAAACTATCATTGCATTCTTCATGGCATCCTCCGGCCAATTGTCCTTATATTATTTTCCCTTCATTAGGAAGCGACATGCTTCACGTGGTCCTCCGTTTTGGAAGAAATCATTTTTGGACTATACAATGAGACTATTGGTATGCACTATAGCCTAACCTAAGATACTTCGAAATCAAAACCTCAAATTTATGCATTGACCCAGGATGACCCAGTACCGTGGAGGGTACGGTTCCATTAGTAGACCTACCTTAGTCCAGTTAACTTCTAAGTCAATGTCGGAGTTGCATACTTATGTGAATTAAATGATAATTCACTATTTGAACAGTTTTGATACTTTTTTTAGATTTTAAGATCTATCTATTTTTTTTAAAAAAAAAGGGAATAGAAAAGAAAAAAAAGAAATAAAACTTAGTTTTCTTTATGATTGAGTATTAAATAAATGTTTTCTGGGTAAAAATTGGTTCAAAAGTGAATTCTCCTTAGATGTGTTATGCCTACCTTTTCCATATAAGAAGTCAAATCTATTTTAGGGAGAAATGTGTATTATTTATGTGTTGGATTCTTTCTGTCCTATGTGTTTAAATACACTAGTTTTTCTTCACACTCAATAGGCCATTATCCCATTTCCAAGTCTTAGAGTGTAATTGAAACTATAATGACCCACAAAATCATTTCCTTATTTTTTTACAGCTTTTTTGTGTTTAGACTGCCCTTGTAACCACCCAAAGTCATTAGTGGCTTGTTGGGATCGATTGGTTGGGTCCCCAACAATTATTGTTGTGTAAATTCTTTATAATTATGACCTTTTGGGGATTTCTTAGTTTATATAACCTTAAATTTCATATTCACGGATTCCTTTGGGGCTAGAATATTATTTGGGTCGACGGAGTCGAACCTCAATTTCATTCTATACTCATAGAAGCATGTTCTAGAGTTCAGCCTTACTTCAGCATAGTCGCACCAGGGGAGAGAGATCACTCCAATTCTAGGCCCGTTCCTTTTGCGCAATTGTGCTAAAGAACCGTGATCGCGGTGACCGCCTAAGGGCCGCCTTCAGTGTGATTTTGCTGGGTGGTCATGATCGTACCAGATGACTGCCAATGCTTATAAAAGTAGTCTTGAGACCATTTTGTTTAGTTCTTATCATTTTTGAGAGAGAATCTCCTCCCCCAAGCCTTAAATTTAATCCCTTGAAGCATTATATTATAGTTTTGATCCGTAAAATTATGTTTCTGTGGTTTTACGCCTAATTCTACCAGGTAATTCCTTGTTTCCTTTTTTATTACTATGTTTTCTAGTGAATATATAACTTCTTTAACTTACATATTCCTATTCTACTGTTGAATTTAGCTCTATTTTATGTCTTACATCTTACGAGCTATGTTATACACATGAATATAAATATTTTGTGTTTTTTAGCTTTAAGGGTTTACGGACCCGATTCTAGCTGGGAATTTGACCCAACTATTTATATAGCTATATGGTTTTTGTTTTACTCATATTGACACATTGACCCAACTATTTATATAGCTATATGGTTTTTGTTTTACTCATATTGACCCAACTATTTATATAGCTATATGGTTTTTGTTTTACTCATATTGACACATTGGTTATGAATTTATTAGTCTTACATGGTTTTGAGATTCGTACGTGATTCTGGATAATTGCAACATGCTTTTTGAGGATATTGCCGAAATCCAGGTAGGTTACGATTTACTTTCTTCATATTGGGTATTAGTATATTATATGTATGGTAAAGCATTAGCTCAGGGCTGGGATTATTATTTGAGCCCTGATATGCTTATTTATGTAGTCCGTGACCTATTTAGCTAGCTTGTAACTTAATTACTTACCCTAGGGATGTATTTCCCTGCCCACATGTTTCACGCTAACTCTGGACTATGGTGTGGATGGGAAGGAGTAAAATCTTTGATGTAAACCATTATACGGGGACTCTAGACTGCAATAAGGTTGGGAAGGGGATTAAACTAGTGATTAGAGCTAGCAGCTATCCCCTAATGTAGGTTGGTGGTGTTAGAGACGACTTAGGTAGGGTGATAGTTTGTGTTTTATTTTAATATAACATATATGATTGGGGCATGGGTAGGATCTGGGCCATAGTTAGTAGGGCACATCTATACTAGATAGTCCACTACCTTATTGGTGACTTGTACATAGTTGGTCATCGTGATCTTAATAGTGACTTCCTTCTAGGTCAGTGATGTACCTAGATAGAGACGGCTATGCTAGATAGTTGGCAGCCCTTGGCTGGGATTTTTATCCCTAGTCTGGTACAAGCCCGAAGCATAGGGTATTTGGCTGGGCTATGTTTGTTCTTTAGCTCTTCCATTATATGTGTGTACTTATATGGTGAGCATTTGTGGCACCTCAGGTGTATTAGTGAGTGTTTGGGATCATAGAGGGCTAGGGAAGACTATGTTTTGTGCCAAATCTTGGAATCTTTTAACTTGTTTGGGCCAGGTGTGCATGGGAAATGGGTCGCAGGTATTTATGTTATTAGTATATGCACCTATGAGCAATATGACGATATTTTACCCCACCTTTTGAGACGATTATCATGTGAGTTCCATGATTTGGGATACTATATGCTTGATAAAGGTGGGAAGCTTGCTATGATGTGAGTTATGCCTATATGTCAATACTTAGGTCCCACAGGGATATGATATACGGATTAAGCACTATTGTGTTGGCATTTTTTCCTTGATGGCTATACTATTGGTGGTAGGGTTATGAGGTTTGTTTCATACTGGTTCAAGTCCTCCACGGACCCTACTGGCCCAGCTTTCCATGCTTTGACCATTTTGTGTAGCTTGGGTGAGGGATATACGAGGCAATAGTGGTATTTGTTTCGAGTCCTCTGTGGGTTCCTTTTGATTAGAGATTATCCTTGAGGTAAAGCATGTCAAATTTCGATATCAGTGTATGTGGTTTCAGTCCTCTATGGGTCTTTCTGAATTTGGGACTATCCCAAAGAGGTATAATTCCAGCACTTCAATATAGGGTATGCTGTTCAAGTCCTCTATGAGTTCCTCTCGATCCGGGATCATCCCAGAGAAGGAACATACCGGTAGTTATCTATTTTTCTACAACCCCTCTTGACTAGGGACTATCCCAGAGAGCGTGTATGCCAACGAATATATGTGCCTCTTCTGTAGCCCTCTTGACTTGGAACCATCCATGAGAGGAAATGTATGACATTTTCGTTCTTTGGTATGCTTGACTACTTTCCTTATCGTTGCTATTGTTATATCAGTAGCTACATTACTAACATTAGTTATACTCTATTAGGTCCTAGTTAAACTAGTTATGATGGGACTACCAATATATGTTATATACAAGTGCGGGTTGCTTACAACCTGAGTCAGTGTCTGTATGACTTGCCCTGTTAGTGTGTCCCTTTCAGCTGTTAGCCGATGCTATATTATCACAACCCAATTTCGTGGATCATGATGGCACCTACTATACCACCAGTAGGAGAACCAAACCCCGTAATCCAAATTCGAAGTGGAGGATTACTATATTTAACGTGGAAGAATATCAAAAGTCAAAATAAATTAATAGTTTTTCGGAATTAATTAAGAATGAAATAACCACCCAAAATTAGGTATCAGTGTCAAACTAACCACTAAGTATGGTAAAACTATAGTAAATATAGTATCAAGATATCTCTGAAATACAGTAGAGATCAATAAAACATAAGTCCGACGAGAAGCAATATCAAGCTGGATGCCAAGCTCACCCTGAATCTCTGATGTGAATGGAATCCGAATGAACAGTGGTCTGTATATCACGAGCGGGAACTTGTACTTGGATCTGCACAAGTACAAGTGTAGTATGAGTACAAGTCACTGAAGCAACCCATACTCAGTAGGCCTCAAGGGCCCACTGAGCGCATAACAATAATAAAAGTAGTAAATAACATAGTACAATAAGAAGGGTCACAGAAGCAAATAGTACAAGACAGGAAAACTAGCAACTCAAGTACAAAACAAGTGTCACATAGACTGATAGTG
>JBDJHY010392573.1:0-18228 GCA_039654485.1 Withania somnifera | reverse complement strand
GAAAGAAAGAAAGAAAGAAAGAAAGAAAGAAAGAAAGAAAGAAAGAAAGAAAGAAAGAAAGAAAGAAAGAAAGAAAGAAAGAACTATTATGTTACTGTATGTTTTCTTTTTGAAAGGAAATATTATATATGTATCCCTAAGTCTCTAGGTAGTACTATACCTACACCCCTTTCCCCTTTTTTTTTTCTTTTTAGATATCTCACTTGGGACTTTTCTTATAAATGTAATTCCATTTAATGCCAAGTATTGTACTTTATCTATTTTTTGATCCTTTCTCTCCAAGTGGCATCAGACAAATCAATTTGCATACACTATTATGGTGTGTAGTATATATATATGTACTATAACTCTCCATAAATTATGCGTAAAAATCCCAAGTTATACTCGTTTAAAAATATTAAAATTAATTTTAATTTTTTTAAGGTGCTACACAAGAAACATGAAACCCAGTTAAAGGGAGGGTAGAAAGTGACTTTCCCATTGGGAAAAGATGTACCTACCAAAAGAAGAAACAGAAGTGTTAGTCCACAACATGTTCTCGAGTATTCCCACATATTATATATCCTTGCTTCATGCTCTAGTCAATGTTATAGTGAAGGTGCATAAACTTTAAAGGGATTTTCTTTGGCATGGGCTAAGTGGGGAAAGGAAGTTCTAATTGGTAAACTGTTAGTACTTCAAAGATTTGGGTGAACTAGGGAGTGAATATTTAAGGGTATTTAACAAGACGTTTCTGAAAGTGACTATAGAGATTTTTGTAAGAGCTGATTGCTCTTTAGAAGAGGGTGAATCCAGAGAAATATGGGTTTTTGTAAGGGGGATAGAAGACTAAAAGTATGTTACTTCCTTATAGTTGCGGGATATGGAGAAATATTCAAAAAAGGAAAGAAGATTTTATTAGATCATGTATTTCAGGGTGGGTGATGGGGTAGGGTGAGTTTATTCTCACTTTCTTAGAGGTGCAGGAACAATATCTTGAGAGTCACATTCTAACACATTTATAGATTCTCATGCCAAAAAGAGAAGTCATTCCATCTATATAGCTGCAAGGGGGAGAAGTGCAGGGAGATTTGAGCTTTAGGAGGAATTTTCAAGATTTGGGAGTTTGCAGAACTTTAGAGCTTGTTGAAATGCTTCACAACCAAATCATTTCACCGTATAGCCATAATGTATGTAGACGAGTGAGAAATAATAACGTATTTTATGTTAAGTCCTATTATGAGAAGCTCCTGGTTAGGTAGTATTGATTGATACTAATATCTTAATTATAGAAGTCAAATGATATTGTATTAGATTGTGTATTTAACTAGGAATTGATGATGTGATATCGTCTTTTCTTATTTAGTCTTTAGGACTCATTGTATTAGTACCTTTTGTCATGGGTTGCATATTTATTTATCGTATCAAAGCCATTACATCCTTTTTTTTATCTCCCTTAGCACCATGGTTCAATTTTTATGACAGAGGTCACTTTTTATTTCTCTTGATTGGCCGTCCACAACACAATCTATTTTTGGTCAATTCCTTCTGGAATTATTTATTTTTGTTCGAGTTGCTGGGATATTCCCAGCCGTTCCTTACTAATTTTTAAATTTTTACAATCATCGAATTAGGATTCTATACGGAAGGTAGCTTTTTATCTATTTTACACTTTTCTAGAAATATTTCCCAGAATTTTCTTTCTAGGTCTCGAGTCACAGGCCTATTCTGACCCTTCCTCTCCAAGTTTCGGCAGATTCTTTTCGATTTTTTTTCCAGTGAGACTAGGAAGATTCTATCTCCTGAAGGTTATTTTGTATTTCAGGATGCATGAGCCAATGTTTTAGCCAACTTTCATTCCTTTTTTGACTTTTCTTTGTCAGGGGTCCTTTTTCGACAGTTATGGCCGAAACTAATGGGGTAGATGTAAACATGACTTTATATAATGCAGGTTTCAAGGAGTATGATCTTACCAATGTTAGGAGGGTACTAATTCTTGTGAATGGGTAGAACTTTGTATCTATTTAATGAAAAGAGTCAAGATTAGTCTTAAAGTGGGTAGTTACAGTCTATAATGGACCATCCAAATACAAGGGAAAACAGTCAAGGGATGGAGTTCAAAAGACCATTTTTTGAATTGTTTTTCACTCTTAAGTACAATGAAAATGGTAGATATATCAGTTTCATCACTTTAGAAGGAAAAAAAAATCCATCATTACTTCCCCAGAGGTTATGAACAAAGGTAGATGGGAAAGTATTGCTCATAAAATTGCTATATTTATACATAGAACAAGGAATACATGGGAGAAAGAAGGAAACAACCAAAGACAACCAGAGCCACTAATTTCTTCCTTTAAAGAAGTATGTACCGGTAGCACATGGACAACAGAGGCCTTTAGAAAGGCTCAGATACAAGTCCAAGATGAAGGCATCAAAGTCATAGAAGGGTCAACGATTTCTCAAAAGGGTCTCTAGAGCATATGCATAGTCAGTAGATTTCAAGTCTCTACACAGGATACACCAACTTTTAATGATGTTCGAAAGTGGGCTTGCAATACATGGAAGACAACTTTTGGCATTAAACTATTAGCAATGAATGATGGTCTCTTCCTGTTCGAAATTCCCTCAAGGAAATCTGTGAAGCATGTACTTGTTGGAGAATGGGCATGGAAGAAATTGAAGCTGACTGTAGAGTGGTGGAAGCGAATGATGGGATGTTGGCCAGCTAAATTACGATGGGATTGGGTGTAGATCAAATTACTAGGTTTTCCACTAAACCTTTGGTCAAAAAATATTTTTTAATAGATAGGAGACAGCTGTGGTGGCTTCATCAAGAAGGAGGAGGAAACCACTCTAAAAATCATCTCTATTAGGCACACATTAAGGTTCGTGGTAGTGGAAAGGATATCTAAAGAGAAATAGAGTTGAAGAATGATGGTTACATATGGAATTTACCAATCTAGGTCGAAGCTTCAGTCACAGTAAGAGTAATTAAGGAGAGAAAAAAAGGAGAAGGTGTTTGCACAATTGATAATAGGTATCTAGGTCCCATTTCAATGAAAAGGCTAGCAGATAGGAGGGAGGAACACGTGGGATCCTTAAAATGTGTTTTATTTTCAAAATTTCTTTCACGTGGGGGTTAAAGTAAAGGAAAAGGCCAACTTTGAATGGTTGGGGATTGAATTCAAAAGGAAGGGAGTTTGGTCTCTAATTCTTTTAGCCTAGTAAGTAGGAACAGTTGCAATTTAAACAACTTTGAAGCCCAGGAGGATATTATTTGTATTGAAAAAGATGCAAACTTAGCAAGAGAGGCTTTCCACAACAAGATTGACAATCTGGGATGTTAGAATAAGAATAAGAAAAGTATATACAATCCTACTTGAAAAGTATTGTAATGTAGTGTCTATAAATAAGTTTTCAATGTAATTATGTAGAATAAAAATTCAATAATATTCTTCTTTTATATTTCTCACTTGGTATTAAAGTATTTGTGAGAAAAGTATTCTTGTGCATCATCTCATGAAATCAGCAGTCACTATGTGAATTTCAATGACTGTTCGAAGCTTTCTCTATTACCATTGGTGTTATACAAAATCCAACACCACCACAAGGTCCAACAAGTGCAGGCAACCAAATCCTATCCAAGGTCTCCAGAGTTAGACCCCTCATGCTCCTCCACGCGCATCAACATATTTAGATTTTCGATGTCATGTGCCTTACCTGCCGGTGTGTGCATTAGTTTCCTATGCTTTTTCTGGTAGTTTCTTTTTCCTAGTGCACTCGCTGATAGGGATGACAATGGGGTAGGGCGGGTGCGGGATTAAGGATGTACGGGGTGGGGCGAGGCAGGTTGAAATAATTTTTTAAAAAATTAATGTTGGGTGAGTTGCGGATCCATGTGAGTTCAAACAAAACTAAAGTTAAAAAATAGTATATATAAATATTACAAAAAAGAAAATCTGAAAAATATGTTATATTACAAGTCTTTTGTATTAAGATTTTTTTGCAAAACTTCATATGCATCAAATTATGGCGTAATACTCCTCCAATTCCTAGAAAGTAACTAAATGTGTGTTAATAGTCTATATACTCATAACAAGAAAGCAAAAAAAAAAAATTTATCTATGCTGCACACTTACAAATATGAAATAAATTCACTAGTAAAAATTGTATGTAATCTAATAATTCAATTTTGAAAGTGAATCAAATAATGTGGGTAGGGGCAGAGCAGGTTTATCTAGGTGGGGTGGGGCGAGGTGGAGCGAGGCAGGTTAAAAACATATAAAAATACAATACAGGGCAGGTAGGTTGAAAAATTTACGGGTTAAGTCTCAACCCGCTCCGCTCCGCCCCGCCCCATTGACATCCCTACTCGCCGGCCAATTATGACCTCACCCATAATTTTTTTTATGATTCGATCAGTTTTTAATTTTTTGGCTCCTTTTCCAGCAACCCTGTTTAGATTCCAAGAACAATTTTTTTTCCAAATTCTAACAGTAGTATATTTTTAGATTTTTTGGTTACAAAATTCTAATTTCATAAGATTTCTTTTGGAATGATATTTTTGGATTTAAAATACAAGAATTGAGGGTTCAAGCCCTACGATCACTTCAGAACCACTAATAGGAAGTTCAAACTATTTAGCTTAGCTTCCTCAGTTGAGTTGTGGTGCAAGGGTCAAGGTGTCCAAGATCATTTAATAAACAATTCTAGTGTGGTAGATGATAAAACAAAGTCTAATAAGGCCAATGAACAATTGGAGAAGGTTGATACTCAACTCTGTAGTCTTTTCTACAGCTCAATGGATTCCAAGTTCATGCCCTTGTTTCTCCCTTTCCAGACTTGTTATTCAGTTTGGGAAAAGGCTTATGATTTATACACCAATGATATATCTCGTTTTTATGATGTAATATCTTAGATGACCAACTTGAAAAAACAAAAATCCAAAATATCTACTTACTTGGGATAGGTACAGATAGTCATGAAGGAATTTGAAACATTGATACTAGTCACTATGAATGTGGAAAGGCATCAAAAGCACAAACAAATGTTGTTTTTAGTTCTTACACTTGTTGTATACTCTTTCAACCATGACTCAGTGCATGATTAGATTTTGGCTTGTTCTACGATTCCTACATATGATGAATTTTTCTAGATTACTTTGTCTTGCTGCGCCTCCCAATCACAAAGTGGTTCTTGACCCATAGTTGACTTTTTTTTCTCCTATCTGAAACCATAGAAAATCGAACATCTTAATCTATGGAAAATCGATGCGTACGAGGGCATTTTGGAAAATCTCGATTGAGATATATGATATTTAGTATGGTCAGTCACCCTTTACTACTCCTAGTGCCCTTAAGGAACATAATAAGTTTCTTCAGTATTGAGAAAGTAAGCAGACCGCTACACGAGTAGCCTTCTCTGCTCCGCCTTATTGACTAACTAATAATTGCTAATATTGCTTAGACATAATATGATGAGTTCCTTAAGTATCAAGCAAGTAAGAAGACGTCTCCATAAGTAGCCTCAACTTCTCATCTTAATGCTTCTTTTATTGGTAGTTCATATACTCGTGTTTCACAATCTATTACTCTTGGATCATGGGTCGTGGACTTGGGCGCCTTTGATCATATTTATGAAAAAAAAAATCACTTATGTTCGATGTTTATTCACAATCTTGTCCTGCTATTACTTTAGACAATGGGATCCAATCAAAAGCAAAAGGAGTTGGACAAGAAAAACCACTATTTTACATCACTCTAAACTCTGTTCTTTATGTCCCTTATTGTCCTTTTAATCTTACATCTATTATTCGTTTGACGCGCGCCCTATATTGTGTCATAACATTCTTTGATGATTTTTTTCTCATGAAGGACAACAATACGGGGTAAATTATTGACTCAAGATATGAATCACAAGGTCTTTATTATCTTACCTCTTCAAAAGCCTCTGCATCATGCTCCATTACAATTCCTTTCCATAATATTTTTTGATGATTGTTTTTCTCTTGCATGACTGCAATATGAGGAAAATGATTGGATTAGGACATGAATCACAAGACCTTTATTATATTACCTCTTTTAAACCCTCTACAATATGCTCCGTTACAGATCCTCCAGACTTAATTCACAAATCATTGGGACATCCAAGTCTATGCTAGCTACAAAAGATGGTGCCTAGTTTATCTAGTCTATCCACATTAGATTGCGAACTGTGGAAACTTGGGAAACACACTCGTACTACTTTTTCAAATATTTTTAGGGTCATTCAAAGTCTATTTTTTCATTATTTCATTCTATTATTTGGTTCCTAGTAGAGTCAGTTCAGCTTTAGGATTTTATTATTTTGTAAGCTTCATTGATGATTATTCAAGATGTACTTGGATTTTCATAATGCGGATTGTTTGAGTTATTTTTATAGTCAAAATTTTTTATGTGGAAATAAAAAATCATATTGCATTTCAGTTCATACTTTTCTTAGTGATAATGTCTTAGAATACGTATCGTCCCAATCCCAGGAGTTTATGACTCACTAAGGGATTATTCACCAAATATCTTGTCCTTACACCCCTCAGCAGAACGAAGTAGCATAAAAGAGGAATAGACATCTTATTAAAACTTTCTCGCACTCTTCTCATAGAATCTGATGTTCCACTGTGGTTTTGGGGTGACTCAATCCTCATATCTTGCTATTTAATTAACAGAATGCCCTCATCTTCCATTCAAATTCAGATACCCTATTCCATATTGTTTCCTCAGTCACATCTCTACTCCATACCCCCTTGTCTCTTTAGCAGCACATGTTTTGTCCATAATTTAGTCCCAGGAAAAGATAAATAGCTCCTTATGTGCTCAAATGTGTCTTTGTTGGTTATTCACGGATTAGAAAAGGATATAGTTACTACTTACTTGATCTTCATTGTTACCTTATATAAGCCGATATCATAATTTTTTTAATCCAATCATACTATACATCTTTTGATCATCCTGATAACTTTGAGGTCTTATCCATAACCCCAGTCTTACCTATTTTGAACATTGAGGAATCTATGATTACTCCTACATTTTCGGATACAATGCCACCACTATTGACTTATCATCACTGTCTGTTTCCAATAATATGCCTAGCCGATTCATCTTATCTGTCAGAGCCTTCTCCTATTGTGTACTTACCTCCCCCGAACCAATCAGTTGCACTTTAGAAATACGTTCCACTTGTAATGCTAACCCCTATTATATTTCTTGAGTTATTATCATCTGTCATCATCCTATTATGCCTTTCTATCATCTTTATCCTCCATTTCCATCCCTAAGACTACAGGTGAAGCACTTTCTCATCTAGGATGGAGGCAAGCTATGGTTGATGAGATGTTTGTTTTACATATGAGTGGTACTTGGAATCTTGTTTCTCTTTTTGCAGGTAAATCTATTATTGGTTGCTATTGGATTTATGCCATTAAAGTTGATCTAGATGGCTAGGTTGATTATCTTAAGGGTCCCCTTGTTTCCAGAGGATATACTCAAATCTTTGTCCTGGATTATAGTGGTACTTTGTTTACTGTGGCTAAACTTCATCTATTCGTCTTTTTTTTATCCATGAAAGTTGTTTTCCATTGGCCTCTTTATTAGTTGGACATGCTTTGTTGTACGATGATCTTAAGGATGAACTTTATATAGAGAAAACACCTAGTTTTATCTCTTTAGGGGAGTCTAGTAGCCTGGTATGTCGATTACGCAGGTCACTCTATGGTTTACAAAAGTCTTCTGAAGTTCAGTACAGTAATTCAGGAGTATGGCATGACTCGTAGTGGATCAGACCACTTTGTGTCTTATCGGCGTTCTGCACCAAATCTATGTATTTATTTGGTGGTATAAGTTGACGATATTGTTATCATTAGAAATGATCAAGATGGTATCGCTAATTTGAATTAAGATCTCTTTTAGCATTTCCAGACTAAAGACCTCGACAGATGAAAGTACTCTTTAGGTATTGAGGTTGCTCACTACAAATCAGGTACTATTAGTTCTCAACACATGTATGCCTTAGATATTTTTGAAGAGACAGGAATGATGGGATGTAGATCCATTGACCCTTCCATGGATCCAAATACTAAACCCCTTCCAGGACAAGGGGAGCCACTAAGTGATCCGAAAGATATAAGCGTCTGGTTGGAAAGTTGAATTATCTCACAGTGACCAAATCTGACATCTCTTTTTCTATGAGTTTTATAAGTCAATTTATGACTTTCCACTATGATGATCATTGGGATGGATTTTTTCGTATATTTCACTATATAAAATCAGCTCCAGCTAAAGGACCCCTCTTCGAGGATCGAGGCCATGAGCAAATCACTGGATATACAAACATAAATTATGCAGGATCAAACTCTGATAGACTTTCTACATCCGAATATTGTGTTTTTGTAGGAGGAAATTTGGTTTCCTCGAAGAGTAAGAAACAAAATGTGGTTTCTCATCTAGTATAGAAATAGAATATTGGGCAATGGATATAGCTAATTGTGAGCTAGTATGGATCAAACAGTTACTTAGAGATATCGATCATATGGAACTTATGTGTGGTAATTACGCGGCCATTCATATTGTATCAAATCTAGGTTTTCATGGAAGTACTAAGTACATTTAGATTGGTTGTTACTTTGTCATAGAAAAGATACAGTCAGCAGATATTATTACCAAATTTGTGAAATCAAGTGATCATCTTGCATATATCTTCACTAGGTCCCTTATCGGTTCTCGAATTAATTACATCTGTATCAACATCGGTACATATATCTTGTATGCACCAGTTTGAGAAAGAGTGTTAGCATAGGAATAAAAAGTGATACGATATCGTGAAGCCATCTAACTTCACAACCTTTCACTAGTAGTCAAGTTTGGGATCTCCAATACCTTTAAGTTATGATCAAGCTTCAATATGCTTTATAAGACACTAAAGACCCTTTATCATATTTGAAGGTACATGGAAACGATTGGGCAAGTAGGACCACAATACAAGAAGAAAACTTGAAGTTGGAAGTGGACAGGCCACTAAGGATGGACGACCCACCCAATGGGCCATCCAAAAGAAAGTACTCCACTAGAGAAAGGATGACTTGTCTAGCTGGTCGTCCATGGAGGGACTAGATCTAGGAAGAATGGAAATATACACCTCTAGATAATTGAAGAACTAAAAGAGATGCTAAGTTTTCATCCCAGGAGAAGCACACTGTCTAGCTCTAGACTTCTCGCCCAATTGGCCATCAAATAAAGGACGAATCGCCCAAGGAACTGTCTCAGGAGAAACAAGATGGCCAGCTTGGGTTGAGAACTATTTGGCTATCATTTAAAGACCTACTTAGTAGGCTAAATATGTAATAAGTCTATGACCATTTAAGGCACACTTAGTCTTTCATTTACTTAGTTTTTGGATGATTAACAATTTGATATCATAGTTTCTCCCTAAGGGTTCATGGTAGCTTGATTAGTATGTTAATTATTAATTAGATTTTCGTTAAGTTGGTTGTATCCTTGATTTCTCATGTAGTTCCCGTTGTTTAATCAAATAATCGAGTCTTCCATTTGTTGGTGTATTATTTGGGTTTCTTATGTTTGATTGAGTTGGAATTCAATTTTCTTGGATTTGTGATTGAATTCCACATATCCTTTAATTTTCATCTTCTCCTTTCATTATTGATTTAATCCATAAATTGAATCATATCATTTGGTATCAGAGCCTAGGCTCATAATTTATTTCATTGGATTACAATCCTAGGATCATAATTTTGAAAATTACACAAAAAATTCAAAAATCCTAAACATAAAAAAAATGACTAGATTCAGGTCAATTTTATGTTTGTTTGTTGATTGTGATTACTAAGAATTGCTCTCCTAGTAAATTGGGGCATAGATCTTTAAATGGAATTGATTCTAGGTTGATTTGTGAAGTTTCACTATTGTTGAAGATGGAGTTACGAATTCAGGTGCAAATTTTGTTGAATTTGGAATTATAAAGTTGATAGATCTTTAATAAAAGTTACAAGGAAATTGAATCTCAAACTTCGTGCAAATTGGAGTTGATTTAAGTTGGTTTGGAAGTTTTAATTGTTCATCCTAAAAATTGTAGATCTGAATTTGAAGCTTTATTTTTATGTTGAATTTGTTGTTTTGAAGACTCCAAAAGTTTCTAGAAGTGTTTCTCATCGCTCAAAAAGCTTGGGAATCAAATTTGGTGAAGTTTGGAGTTGATTTGAAAGAGATTCAATTTTTGCAAGAACCACATTCATGGTGTTCTTCAAACTTGAAAGAGGAAATTGAGTGGGTTTGATTTTGAGTTGAATTGATCATTGAGACCTACTGGGGGTTTGTTCTCTAAGGTGAAAGGTATCAAAATCTGAAATTTGGTGTGAATCCGAACTTGTTAGGTGGTGGTTGGAAATTTTAAAGTTCAAGTTGTTCATGTGTGTTCTTCTAATCTTCGTAGGAAGAAGATGAACAAAAGTGGGGTTTGATCCAACTCCATCAGATCAAGTTGTGCAAAGTTCTTTGGGACTTCAATTTTGGTCAATTCAAGGGGTAAAATTTTCAAAGGAACTTCAAATTACACAGGAAAACTAAGTCTTATAAAACTCAAATTTGACAAACCAGTCTCATTTGGACGGGACCAATGAAAGGGTTTTCCTAGAAAGGAAGACTCACCCATTCTGTCGTCCGTTTGCCTTCGTTAGGCAGTGAGATTTAATTTAGATGAAACCCATCTAGGTGATCGTCCAATAGGGGACGATTCATCCAATTCCTCAAGACTAATAGTCCAACTTGGAAAATATGAAAGCTAAGAGATGACTCCCAACTGGACGAACCGCCAAAGGAGGGGCGAATGGTCCACCCCCTTCGTCCATACCTCAAAATTTTCTAAATTTTTCAAGTAAGGCCAACCTTTAAATACTAGTTTCCTCTTCTGATTCTCATACATTTTTGATTAGTATTCAATTAGTATTCGATCATACTAATTAATACTAATTCTTTGAGCCAATTTCTTTCAAAGCTTTTCTAGTTTTGTATTATCGATGAAATTTCTTTGTTGAAGTGTATTCTTCTTTTAGTCCATTTTGTATCAATAAGAAATCACTCTACCACAAAGTCTAGAAGACCATTGGTTGATATAGAAAAGGTGAAATTAGCAAGAAATATTGAAAAATATCTTGAGGTAAAAGAGTGTTCACATAAAGAGTGGAATAAGGCATTTTATTAATAATTCATTTTCTAGTTTTATAGGTATACATCGAATACCAATACAGGGAAACCTCCAATGACCTTGTGAACTCCTTGTTGGAGATTGCAAGGAAACTCTCGGAGATGAATTATAAGATCATAGTTATGGAGGAACGATTGACATGGGTTGAAAGAGGAAGTAATGTGGGTTCCTCATATGATGTTGCGGGGGAATTTGAGGGAGATAAAAGGAAGGAATCATGAGGAAATCAATGACTATCCCCCCAAGACCTCTATTAAAAACCAATCGCCCAACCCTAACCCAAAGTCAAAGCTTCCAACAACAACCCATATTTCAATCACCCAATACTCCAGCACATCCCCATCCTACAACTCCACAAATCCTAAACCATTCAACCCTCCACAAGAGCACCAAATTTTTATGAAAAATCAATACTGAAACCAAGCTCCTGTAGATGTGTATATATGGTGATCTTACTTGAGTCGAATTTTCACCTTCACAAAAAATACACAACACTCCTATCAAGATAACTCATTATAAAAACCCATATATGACGATGATTGTTATCATATAAGGAAGATGCCCTGTTATCCTATAGTGATATTTTTTTACCATGAGCTGTTCGGTAGCTTTAGTATATGACTCACGTTACCGTACTTTTATTGGTCAATCTTTTATAACCAAAGTAGGTAGCTCTTGTGAGTAAGAGGTTGACTCCTTCTGTTTTGTTTCCCTCAGTCGTGTTTCTAGTGGTTAGTATCTGTACTCGCAGGTATGTAACTATTTTGGTAGGCAGTCATGATCCTTTAGTGGTAGATTGAGCTTGTTGTATTCCAAAGGATTTCATACATCAAGTTATGCAATGCGTTTTTAATTTTATCCAATTGATGCGATTGTGTAGGCTTGGACCTCATGAGTGGATACCAATTCAGTTTTTGCTATGATTTCTTGTGTTTGGACTAGTGATTAGTTTATACTGGGTTTGTGTTTTAGTTTGGCGAATATATTTTTTATATGGAAGTCGAGAAGATCTCAAGTTCTGAGTTATGAGTACTTGGCTTCAGAAAGTATTGAGTAGTTGGAATCCGTTCCTATTCTAAGTTATGATGAACACTGGTGTTGGGTATTTGGCCTTTGGGTAGCGTGATGGCTTGGTCTGTCACACTGTTTTGTATGATGTGATGGTAATCAAGATTATAGTTGTGACTCACAGTTATTGAAAATATGTGTGTAGGATGATAGAGTACTCTAGAATGATTGCCCCTTTGAGTTTCAGACAATTTTTTTCTTGATTCCCAGTTGATTTCAGGTTAGTAGGTTGATTTTGGTGATCGAGGTTCAGATATTCATTCTAATTTCAATCTTTAGATTGTAAGTAGAGTTAGCTTTTCAGGAAAGGAAAACTTTCCTTTGTGGTAATTGGTATTGTTAGTTAGTCGGTTGGTATCGTTTTATTTTGGGTTTTGGGTTTGTGATGCTATTGGACGGTTGTACCCATAGGACTCTTAGTCTTGGAGTTTTTTCTGCATGTCTATGTTAGGTTCTGATAGAATGTTAAGGGTGGACATTGTTTCTGGTGGTGTTAGGGTTGGTATTTGGTTTATATTGTTCTTTGTGGGGCCCGTTGTACCAGCTATTCCATACACCTGCATAGCGGAGATGATCGGAGGGTGTCACTAATTTTATGTTCGAGAGGTCCTTTCCTTACACGAGACCCCATATCCTATCATTTAAGACAACGATACCCAATTCACTTCTTGATTTGTTTTGGATGGCAGTACAATACTGATTTCCATCCACAAATGGACAACCAGTCCAAGCAGACTATTTGGGTACTTTAGGGTATACTGCGAGCTCGTATCCTTAATTTTGGTGGTAGTTGGGGTTGAAACCTTTTCCTTGGTAGTGTTTCATATGATGACATTTGTTATTCCAGTTTTCATATGGTACAATTCGAGGTTTGGTACGTAGATGTGCAAGTTATCGTTGGTATAGTTATGTCAGGACTTAGTCTCAGACTAAGATTTTATTTGGGATGCTACAAAGAGATTCAGACCTATTTAGGTTAGGTTTCAGATAGAACAGAGTAGCCAAAGGAGCTACACATATTATAGACTTTTCTTCTTGAGTTTAGTACTAGTGACTTGATGTTTGAAGGTTCACTGGGGCCATATGATATCACGGAATAGATTAGAGGGGTTGCCTACAGATTGGTCCTACCTTCAGGGTTAATGGCGGTACGCGATACTTCATCCACATCTCCATGCATAATTGTTATATGCCAGATCCCTCCCGTAGATTTGATTATGTGAGCCTTACATTCTTATTTGTTACAGGCTTCAGATTCCTCTTTCCTCTTAACTTTTGCGGATGAAAGTTTCTTTAGTGGTGGATGTTGTAATGACGCTGGGGTCTTATTCATATTTTCATGATTTCTCTATGATTAGAGCATTTTCTTAACTGCCCCAAGTCATTTGTGACTTGCTGGGCCAGTAGTTCAAATCCTTGAAAGTTCTATCGTGCTTATCTTGATTCTCCGTTTCAGAGTTTTAACTTTGAATTTGGGTCATTCGAGAATAATTTCCTCAGGAACGTGGTAAAAATTGAAATCCAACAGTTCCACTAGCTCCATAACGTGGACTTTAGTCTAGAGTGACTTTTGGTTTGAATTCCGGGGCTTTCATTTGTGGTATGGCACTGTTAAATTAAATTATTTTAATTTAAATAAAATGTCCCCTTCTTTAATGAAAAAAGGCTATATTTTTAGCATCTTTCTAAATTATTGATAAGGTTATGAAGTAGTCTTTTGAAATAATCTAGTCTCATATATTATTATTTTGCAAAAGGTTTTAAGCTGTTAATATTTTATCAGAGATAGCGTATCAAATTATATTGAAAAATTATTATTTTAAGGGGTGGTCTTTATTAAAATAATTTTTTATTAGTTTTTATATATTTAAAATATTATAAATATTTCATAACTAGTTTATAAGATGCCCGAATATTTAAAAATTGGGAGGAACAAAGATTATTTAAATTAAAAGATGCCTTCGAGATATAATCATTACTATCTAATGATTATGTCACATATATATCCCTTGCTAACATTGTACATATATATGTAAGTACTACATATATAGTACATAAATGTGCTTGCTATACTTACATTGTTTGTCGTTTTGGGAAACCTGGAAGCATGTGTTTTCTTTTAAATTTTCTCCAAATTGAGAAAATCAATTCAATAAGGGGGTTTTAACTGCAGATTTGATATGTGGGTTGGCGTTGGTGGTTCTACGACCGTTTTTACTTGACAGTTTCTATATTTTCCTTTAATCGTAGAGTTTCCTATATTATATAAGCTTTTTGGGCTTACTTCTTCATTTTCTACCATTCTTTTGAGCCCTATGTTATACCACATGACCTATGATCTGTTCTCTACACAGTGGTATAAATATATATTTTTTGAATTACGAGGGTTCACGAACCCGTTTTTTAGTTTAGATTTCAACCCCGCTATTTATAGAAATATGAGTCTTGTTTTACTCGTCTTGACACGTGGGTTATGTTTTTTCTAGATTTGTGAGATTTCAAGCTTCGTTCATGATTCTTCAGATTTTCAGCGTATTCTTCAAGGTTATTGTCAGTGTCCAGGTAGGCTATGGCTTACTTTTTTCAAATTGGGTATTTAGTATTGTATATGCTTGGTAAATTGTCATCTTGGGGACCAGTTACTAGTTTGGAGCCCCATTTCAGTGGTTATTTTGTCCTACAACATATTTAGCTGGCTTTATCATTTATTAGACTTCCCAAGGGCTACGAGGCCTTCTTGCATATTTGACCCTGACTCTGGAACATAGTGAGGTTGGATAGGGGATTATACTAGTGGTTACAGTTTAGTATCTATCCCCTGGTTTATGCTGGTGGCTTTAGACCTGATCTAGGCAGGCTAATTGTTTTGTGTACTACATGAGGTGTTGCGTGTGATTAGCATGTGTACAGTTACTTGGTTGTAGATAGATGGATATGGTTTTGTTGGATAGTTAGTAGTCCTGTGTGATGATATTGTACCCTAGCCTGATGCGAGCCTAGGAATGAGTTGTATTGACCTGAACTATGATAGCTTCATCATTTCCCTTGTATGGGTGTATACTTACCCTCTGGGTAGTTGTATCATCTTTGGTGCAATTGCTTGTGTATAGGAACCAAAGTTAGGCTAGGAAAGGGTGTACCTTGTGACTAGGGCTCGATAACTATTCTATGGATTCCAGTTAATAGCCTTAGACTAGTTTAGTCTATTGATTGAATCTGTGTTGTGAGCATGCATTAATATTTTTAAAAGGTAACATGGGTTATCAGAAATTGGTTTTCCTATAACTCCAATATATGTATCCACAACTGCGATACAGTATGGAGCTACTTTCTCGCACCACATGATCTATTTTCTCACTGTCACTCTAATTTCTGGGCATTGCCTACATAGCAGTGATTAGACTTTTACTGTGGCTATGATTCGCCTATTTGGATGTCACGACCCAATTTCACAGATCATGATGGCACCTACTATTCCACTAGTAGGAGAACCAACCCCGTAGTCCGAAGCCGAAGCAGAGGACTACTATATCAAATGCGGAAAGCATAAGTGTAAAGAAATCAGAAGATAAATAAATGCGGAAGTTTAAGAATCAAAGTAAATATCAAAAACCCGGTATCAGGGAAAAACGAACTACTAAGTACAGAAACAAAAAATCCAAAATATCTAACAAAACTGTTTCTCCGAAATACATTGAGATCAAATATGAATACCAAAGCCGAAGAGAAATAGGTAAAAGTCGGATGCCAAGCTCACCCTGAATCTTTGAAGTAAGATGTAAACTGCACGACCAGCTGGTTGTGATTATGGTCTAGAACCTGTACTCAGATCTGCATATGTGCGAGTGTAGTATGATTACAAGATGCCAAAGCAACCCGTACCCAGTAGGCTTCGAGGACCCACTAGGCACATAATAATAATAAAAGTAGTAAATAACAGAATATAATAAAGGGGTCACAAAAGCAAGTAGTACAAAAAGGGAAGCTAGCTACTCAAGTAGGAATCAAGTAGCAAATAGACATGTACCGCTAGCTAATCATATAACAGGATCTCTGGAATTGAAGATAACGTACTCGGGAATCCTTGCAACAATATATGTGAATAATAAAATAATAAATCAGTAGTCAAAAGGAGATAGGATAAGAATATAGACGGCATACCGGTAACCTCAAGTAAAATATGAAGGACTGGAAATTAGTCTAAGGCTCCAAAATCCAACATAACATGAAGTATCAATTGACCAATAATAACAATTTAACAATAATAATTGTGATAAAATAATGCAAATGAACATTGAAAAATCCCATAAAAAGAAGCGCAGCGTACACAGAAACATGTTCACCCATAGGCCCTCTATGACGACCTAAGGCTACACTGAAGAAAATAAGTGCAGAAAGTAAATACACACATGAAGTAGCCAATCTTGCATACACATCTCCTCCGGTACCCATAGCTCTAACAGGCAGAACCCATGGAAGGCTAACCTAAATATTTCTGGTTTATCACTCCTTCGTCCTATACCCCCTTCCATGTCAGCTGCAGCCCGGAGGCAAGGTCAATGGAGGTATGTCACCACGTACGATTTCAAAAATCATAAAATCTTTACCTCCCAAATCACAGAGCCTCAAAGGTGTCAAGTCTGGCATTTCGTGCCTCATAGAAGCAGTATCGTCAAGCCCAACTCAACAAGTCAAGGCATACAATGCCTGTATATCATCGTATAACTAAAAGTCCTCAATAAATCAGGTAATTTCATGTTTCCATAACCGGTAGTGCCATAAGTGTCAAAAAGCTATACTTACTGCCATACGACAACAGAATCAAGTCCCAGTGGCTGTACTCACTGCCGAACAGGGTCGATCTCAAGTCCCAACATTTATTAGCAAAAATGAAGTTTCTTGGTGGCAAGATGTAAATCCTGGACTAAAACAAGTGAAAATACTATTACCGGATGCTCGATACAATGTCGATTCTAAAATAGTAAAAGATTGTTACCATTATTCATCATTGTGATCAACTTATCCTCTAGCCATCATGGCTCAATAATCAGGTGGTGATACTGACCCAGCCCCAATGCACTCTCATCGGAGCCATAGGCCCAACTTCTCATTTCATGAATGCACAACAAATCAACAAGTGTGTATATCAACATATGATCATGTAATATCAATGTCCTATGCCCTACAAAGGTATTTATAACCAATTTGTAAGTCACGGACACCATATCAATCGAAATATAAATATCTTCATGGGAAGGATGAAAGAACGATACAGAAGCACTACATCCACTTAGCTACCCAACCCATGGATGCTATTTAGTACAATTATTAAAGTTATAAGCCCAAAAATAGCCCCACGGAGCCGACCTATCATCTGACGATGAAGCATTGCAAATTCACGAATCTTACTCAGAATGACATCAAACGATCTCCAAATGATCTAAAACTTGTGACAAAGTATTCTATATATTAGTACGAGTCTAACAGTATATTTATGCTAAGTTTCAGATTGGGCCTAAAATGGTCTTGCCGCCCGCTCGCCGAAATGAAAAATAAATTTCACTAAGGGGTTTTCAACGCTACTAGAAACTCGTGCTAAAAACTTAAGCATAATTTGAGTGTGGGAAGGTTTCAAAACATCCCGAACTGATTTGAACCTAACAGGGTCAAAAATTCAATCTTTATGGATTTAACGTTGGGATTTCAATGTATAATTGATACTAGAAGCAATGTATCCTTAAATAACGAAAATTATTTGAAAATAAGTGGATTATGGCATAATTTAACCAATTTTTAACAAGTGCGGTTCATTAATGGAAGAACTAAGAAATTTAAGAGTTTCAAGACATATATCGAAGAAGAAACTTACCCAATTGTGTTGAAGTCGAAGGAAACAAGGTGGGGAATGTTCTCAGCCTTGGAATGAGTTTG
>JBDJHY010392463.1:8222-22119 GCA_039654485.1 Withania somnifera | reverse complement strand
TTCCTCACAATTGCGGTTTCACTATTGTGATGAAAAAATTTCCTTAGCCTCGTGATTGCGACCCTCTTCCAAGCGATCGAGAAGACCACTTACCTGGCAGTATATATATGTTCTTCCTCAATTTTTAGCTATTTTGTTAAAGTGTTTTGCACTTTTAAACTCTTCTTAGGCCCTAGTAATTTCTACAAAACCTAGTACAAGTGTAGGGGAGCTGGTATTGTCACGTAAATTGTGTCTCTCACTAATGTAAGTAAGGTTATCCCCTTTATAATTCTTAACACTTGTAGTTTCCACCATTATTGACTTTGTGACCAAGCTTTGTAACTTATTTTTATCTTCCAATTTCCAACTGATTTAGGGTAGTAACTAATGCATTGAGATGATTCAACTCTGTCACCAGCTTTCCATTCGCATTTCGATATGTGCTTTTTGGCTATGTTTTTGGAAAGTTTTTTAAAGTTTTACATTATATCTCTCTTGTTTTTGAGGAATTTTAAAGCCCTTCTCGCACTTAGATTGTGCTTATTTTTAGAGCTGAGATCCTGGTAATCTCGAGGACTCCGTGGCGAAGTTTATTTCTGGGTCGGTCTAGTGGGTCTTACGGGTATAGTTTAGGCCTAATTTTCTGCCCAGTCTAGAATACTACATAATTTATAGCATTGGATTTTCATTGACCTTTAGATCATTATTTCATCAGTTTTGGAGCCGTTTGAGGTCATTTTCAATTGGTAGACATGATATTTAGGAGTTGTAGAGTGCTATTCACTGGATGATAGGTAGGCTCCATAGAGCTTACTTTAGGGACATAGATGATATAATTGTGCTAAATAGAATTCATGGGTTGGAATTCTAGGTTGATATCCTGACCCTTTACCGCTTTTTTTATTCTACTTCATCCTTTTCTTTTGGATGTCGCTCCTTGTAATATGACACCTTTGACCTAGTATCGTCCTTGTGATGGCTGTAGGGTGACTCTAGAAGTAATAGAATACTAGTGCATGGGTTGGATTTTAAGTTTTTGCTGGTGTCTTGTGATGCTAGTTGAAACTTAGTTGAGTCTATGAAGGGCATAGGTTAACTTTAGATATTTCCTGTGTTGTTGTATTCATATAATGTGAGAGCCATTAGGTTCAGTTCTGAGAGTGCATTCTGGATGGAGGGCCTGGTATCACCCCTTTTCTTACACTGTTTGTCCTTGGAGGTTGATTTTTGTATAATAAAGGACTGAAATGGAAAAAACCAGAATAAAAATGAGATTTTCTAATAATGATAACAACATAATTAATTTTTCTACTTGTTCTAAACTCGGCTGCTACCAAGCACATGTTACTAACTTTTCACTAATGTTAGACCAGGTTTCACCCCTGGAGACGGGTACCACCACTCACTACTTATGCTGGCACTTGAGTCTGACTTTTCTTTGCAGTGAGTACATTCGTTTTCATACTACTTCATATTTATCAGTTTGGGACCTTTCTCCCCTAGGATAGAAAGACCTAAGGCACTAAATTCTAAGCTTATGGCGTGGTGATACTACTTCATTGAGGCATTGGATGTCAGTTGTGAGTCTCCCTAAACTAAAACTTTGGTATGTCGATTTATGAGGCATACTATGATTCTAGGTGTTTTGTATGTGGTTGATACAACTCCATGGACCCTACTATTTCAAGGATGGACACACCGGAAGAGGGGTTTATAGTTAGGAGAGACACTTGGGGGAAACCCTTCCATGTGTCCTTCCTTCTGGTACTTCAAATGCCGGAGAAGGAGTGTACACAGAAACTAAGCATCATTGTGTCTGCATTTACTTTATCGCACTTGTCTTCTATATGTACTCTCTGATAGTATGGGATGCCGGAAGGGTGAGTGTGACTTCTTTGTACTATGCCCTTCTTTTAGGGTCTTAGCAAAGTTTTACTTGCTATACTACTTATTATTGTTAGTCTGTTCGTACTCTTTTGCTCATCAATCATCCTTAACTTGTGGGTTTACTTGTGTTTGGATCTATTTACTATATCATCTCCTTTAGTATCTTGAGGTTACTAGTACACCACCCATGTACCCCTATTACCCCTGCTATTAATCTTGTCTAATTTTACTATTGTTTTTGTATCACTATAAGGACCTCAAGTACATTCTTTTCTTCTTACTTGAGTTCCTGCTATGTGTTCTAGCTAGCATTACTTATGCTCTATGCCCTTCCTTGCTTCTTTTCTTCTTGGATAGTTTTCCCTGTTGTGTTACTTGGTTCTGTGACCTTATTTATTATAGTCTTGTTATTTACTGCTTTTATATTTTTATGTGCCTAGTGGACCCTCGAAGCCTACTGGGTACTTATTGCTTCAACGACTTGTACTCATACTGCACTTGTGCTCCCCTAGTGTAGATCCAAGTATTATCGCCTGACGTTGATTTGCTATTAGCTGTTCATGCCTCCTCACTTCTTTTGCTTTCAACGATACAGGGTGAACTTTGGACGTGTCCAACTGTTCCTTCTCTCTTCACCTTTGTATTTGTCTATTTTGTACTTCGGAGAGAGAATTTGTATTATAGACTTTTACTTGTACTTTATACTTAGTGGCTCTGTATATACACTGATACTAGGTCTTGGGGAGGTGTGCTAATCCTATTTTGCTATTCTTCTTCTTTGAATTAATCTACTTTCTCTTTACTTCAATTATTTTATTTGTGTGTCCCATTATCGGTATAGTTGTGTTTTTCTTGGGCTCCTAAAGGGTAGGTCCTCCTATTGGTGGTATAGTAGGTTCCATCAAGACCCAATAAGTTGGGTCATGATAGCTTGGTATCAGATCCTAGGTTTTGACTAGTGTTAGTGTACAGAACTAATATCTAGTAGAGTCTTATGGATCAATATGGAGATGTGGCCTATTTTGGGATTTACGTTGGCATGTAGGAACTTAAATCTCTTTTTAGATACTATGTCATACATGTATCCTAGATAGTTTCCCCAAAATCTTACTTGTTATCTTTATTGTTTCGCAGATGGCATGTATACGATCTACTCCGCCAGATGACGGCGAGACCCCTAACCCAACAGCTTAGGATCCAGCTATAGTCCATACCATGATACCTATAATGGTTATGATTCTGACACCAACTTCATAGCCCCCTGTAGTTCTTATAGCACCTAATCCATCTCTAGTGCCATTTTCACCTTCTACTCTAGATGTTCATGCTATTATCTGCAAATTACTTAGTGCATTGAGGCCCTCTGATAGACAGGGCACAAACATTCACCCAGAGGGCAGCCTTGGGGGCTTCTATTAAATGGTACCGTCCTCAGATAAAGTTCCTTCTCCACCTCTTCCATTTTAGCTAGTGGCATCCCCTACTCCTTCTCACGTGATGTCTATCTTTGTTGTTTCCCCCATTATGGTACCTTAGTCTGCTATGACCGATTTGGAGCCAAAGCACCTGATGAGGCTTCTGAGATTGGATTCCCCTAGGTTTACTGGAGTTTCGGGGGAGAGTGTTTATGAGTTCATAGCCGAGTGTGAGGAAGGGTTGAGGAAGCTCAATATTCTTGAGATATATGGAGTCGTCTACATCACCCATCAGGCACATGGTGTGGAAAAATAGTGGTGTCGAGCTTTGATGACTTGCTGACTGGTAGGGTATTCTCAGCTTATTTAGAGCGAGTTCTATGAGTTATTTATGAGGCAGTTCTTATATAGATCCAAGCGTGATTGTCTGATATAGGGATTAGACATCTAGAGGAGGGCTTGATGTTAGTGGCTGAGTATGAGTCCCATTTCCACAAGCTATTAGTCTATGGGTTTGAGGTTATGCCTACTGAGATAGAGAGAGTCCGTAAATTTGCCTATGGATTGAGGGATAGACTCCGTAAAGCAGTGGTATTATTGGTTTTGAATGGTTGTACATTTTAGGCAGTTGTGAACCATGCACAGTCTATGGAGACCCTTTATGGAAATTCGCATCAGTGCAACAAGAAGAGGCAAAGACAACATGGTGGTTATAGTAGGTCTCTTTCTGCGGGCCATGGGCAGTAGCAGTACCCTTAGGTTAGTCTAGTAGACCGGTCCAAGCATTACTTTAGGTTTTTGAGCCAATTCAGTAGGGTTTTTAGTGTGCCTCCTTTGGGCCAGTCTTCACAAGGTTTTGGGGTACTCCGGTCGGGCAGGTCAATCAAGTTAATGTAATGACCCATTTGACATTTTCTTGCTTTCTACCTTTATCTATATTTAGAGACTTCTGGTAGTTTTCCAAAGTTATTTATGACTTGATGGAATTGGTAGTTTGTTGCCTGACATCTCGGTTGCCTGTTATCTCAGTTTCCCTTTTTAAAGTTTTAGATTTGAAAAAGTGGAACTTGAGAGTGAATTCTTAGTAAACACACTTAGAATCAGATTTTGATAGTTCAGTTAGCTCCAGAATGCCGACTTTAGTCTGTAGGTATGTTTAGTTCTTTCCCCAGGGTTTTCGTTTTGAGTTTGAGTTGTTTTGTGGGAATTAAGTTCATTGAGAGTTGAGAGTTGGCCTGGAGTTAGTGTGCGGTGTTGAATTTTTCATAATGAGATTTTGACATTTCCATTAGCTATAGATTGGTGATTTTGGGCTAGTAGGGTTATTGGTTCACTTTCCGGGGTGTCTGGTGTCATTTTGGGTGCTTTTGGAGTCTTAGTTAGAAGTTGGATCTTTTTTATTAATTTTGGTGTGGTGGGATATTTCTCAAACATCTTTGACTGGTAGTTTCGACGATTCCATTAGATTTAGAATGCCTTTTCCATGTTGTGTGCATATTTGGTTTGCTGAAATTGGGATTCGAATGCTCATTCTAAGACCCTTAGAGTTTTCCTTTGTAGTTTTTGGAAGTTACAGACAAAGACCATCCAGGCGAGGGATTTGGTCATGCCTGCAATATCACCCCAGTGACCAAGGCTTCACCCCTGCGGAGTCTCCCCAATGGACAAGGGGTACGCCCTGGTAATGCTTGCTTAGGGGCCGGGGTCGCTCCTACATCCCTTTCTCCATCCTAGTGATAGTCGCCCTTATGAACATTTCCTCGTGCTAGCAATGCTAGTCTTGAGAAGCCAGGGACTCCCAATGGGCAGTTGCTTTGACCCACTAAGGATCGCCCCAATAGCCAAAGGGCTCGCCTCTCCGACCATGTAACTATTTTAAATATGGTTCTTCTTTATTTCATTTTATTTCCCATTTTCAATTCTCCTCCATTGCTATGGCTTGGAGCTGTTGTCATATTAATATGGGAAAAGTTGTTGGGAGGAGGTTGTGTGACCTTTTTGTGCGTGTTTCCTCTAGGTATTTCTCGTTACTTTTGTCCTTTTTAGCATTGGTACAAAATATTTATTTTCTTCACTTCCAGAGCTCGAATTCTTATTTATCCTTTATTATATTGAGCTCAATTTCATACCATGCGCTTCCTGAGATGGGCTTTACCCGCTTATACCTTTGGATTATTTTTACGGCCTATAGGGACCACGAGCCTTATTTGTCCTAGTTTTGATCCAAGTTGCTTTAAGCAATGTGGGTATCATTCTTCTTATTTGACTCCTATATCCTATTTTTCTAGTGTTGAGCTTTTTTGGGTAATTCTAAGGCTGTCAAAATTGTGCGGGCGACTCGAGGAAGCTTTTTGCCAGTATCCAGGTAGGCTAGGTTTTCTTACTTTCTAGACTAGTTTCTTATTGAATGCTTGTTGGGTTCCAACCAGATTGTGGGCTAGAAATGTAGTTGGTATTCCGTTCCTTCAATTTTCTGTGCTTGCTTACCCTTTTTGAGGGATATGCGGGGGCCCGTAGTTTCATGTAGACTATAATTAGTGTGCTTGGCCTTATGGGGGCAGCTGTGTGGCTATAACATTAGTACTTTTCTAGTGGTATCCATTCAGGTGAGATGTGTACCTAGCTGGTCGCTTCTATGCTTTCCTAGAATTTGAGCTGTACTTTTATACCAGGTACATTTTCATGGGCTTATGACTTGAGCCAAGGGTACTAGCAGTTCCTCAGAGAGGCCAAGCACTTAGAATTGTGTTAATTTCTTTCAATTGATTTCTTTATTGTTATGCCATACTTTTTGTACTGCTTTACTTGTTTTGTACTGCTTTACTTGTTTTCTTCAGACCTATTTTACTTCTCTCTGTTCCTTACTTGTATTTGATTGGGACCAGTCGACCGATGATGCCTACTGGGTACCCTATATTTTTGGTAGTCATGCTACACTTCCTTACCATTTCTGTGGTGCAGATACTAGCGCGGGTCATCGCAGGAGATGAGATCGTGCTGAATAGAAGTGCTGGTTGATTTTCGAGATCAAGGTGAGCTCCCAGTATTTGGGCTAAGCCTATTCTCCATCTGTGTCAGGATTCTACCTTATCCTATTTAGGGTCTACTGGTTTTGTATTTACCTCATGTTGGAGCAACTGTATACATTATCTTTTGGTTGCTCTGATATTATTAGCACCATTTTGTCACGATCATCAGGTTTTGGGAGGTGTTGTGTTTAATCTTGTCACTGTATATCTCTTCATATTATCTATTCTTCTTTATTTACTATTGGTTAGCTATTATCTACCCATTCTTTATTGCTCCAGGCTAAGGGGTGGGCTGGCCTACTGATGGAACCATAGGAGCTATCACAATATGAGTTTTGGGTCATGACAAGGTGGTATCAGAGCTTAGGTTTTCTGATTTCTGTGATAGAAGAGCAAGTGTCGGTAGATCCCTTCCGGAGACATCCGTATCCTATGTTTGGGAGGATACATGGCACTGTAGGAATTAATACTCTTTCTTTGCTCTCCTTACGTGTAGACTTGTGTCAGTTTCTGAAAGGACCCCACAAAGTTTATCACTATCTGTGAGAAGATGTTGAGGACATTGGAGTTATTAGTCTGGTATAAGTTTGATTTTGTTACTTATCTACTCGAGGGAGATGTGAGCCATTCATGGAGAGTGCTTAGAGATCGTAGGTCAGTTGGGTCTCTACCGATGACCTGGGTTTAGTTTTCAGAGGCCTTTGGGATAATTATATGCCTTGTAGTTCTCGAAAAGGCTTAGGTTAGACTTTGAACCTTGCAGTAGGGATCATTATTAGTTAATAAGAATGAGGTTAGATTTATTGAGTTAGTGGGGCATAAGGTTTGTTTTGTTACTTATCTGCTCGAGGGAGATGTGAGCCATTAGTGGAGAGTGCTTAGAGATCACATGCCAGTTGCGTCTCCACCGATGATGTGGGTTTAGTTTTTAGAGGCCTTTTGGGACAAGTATATGCCTTATAGTTCTCGAAAAGGCTTAGGTCAGATTTTGATACCTTGCAGCAGGGATCATTATCAGTTAATGAGAATGAGGTTAGATTTATCGAGTTATCAAGGCATGTAGGGGAGTTGATTCCGACTAAGGAAGAGTGGATCCGCCGCTTTGCTTATAGTTTGAGCCTCGAGTTGTGTAAAAAGGGTGCACGGATGCTGATGTTGGGTAGATTATTTTTTGACATTGCTGATCATACCAGAAGCATGGCTGAGTTACATTGGGAGTCCCAAGGGGATATGAAAAAAGGGCAGGGTTATAAGGGCAGTTATTCTTGAGTCTGATCAGAGGGAAAGGATTATAAAAGAGGCCAGAATAGTTGGAGGTATAAGGCTTGCATGTGGAATTTAGAGGTATGTCAGACTAATCCACCCACTAGGGGCTAAGGGTCAGGATCACAGGGCCATGGTGTACAAGTTGAGGGACCAATGGGAATGCGAGGGATAGGACTTGGTGTTTCTATTGTAGAGAGTTGGGTCACTGAATTAGGTATTATCCTTAGTGTAGTAACCATTCGGGAACCATTACTAGCACAACCATTTTAGGCAGCACCATCTGCTAGAGGTGGCCAAGTTGCAGCTCGGGGAGATAGGGGAGGTGGCTAGAGGGATAGAGTCAAGGATGGCCTAAGGCGGGAGCCTCAGATGATGATGTGCCTAGTGTGTTACTGAGCTTTATCCTTTTGTCCTTATCTTTATTCTAATTTGTAGATCTATATTTACTTCTTATGTCTTGTCTACCTTTTCTTAGAAGGCGAGGCCTACCTAGTGGATTCCTACATGTGTTTTAGTCTTGTTGCACATATGGGTGGGTCCTTAGTGGTGGATTGAGTATTCAGGTTATGTGTGTTATCAGTGTGGGGTCACGCCACACAGCAAGACATGAGGAGTAATAGAGGTACTTGTCCTTGATGTGATTTTTGAAGTAGGGGATAGTTTCCTTTATTTTTTTAGGTTTTGGACTATTTCTCCATGAATGTTGCCTTGGCTGTGCCTGGTGTACCTTGGCTAAGAAATGGTTGTACCTTTTAGGGTACTCTCCAATTAGGGTTTTCTTTGCTCGTGGTCCTAGAAGTCAGGTTTCACACTTGCTGTTTTGGGGTTAGCTGTTTGAGCGTGAGGTGATGTAGTGGCTCCTGATGGGTGGTTATGCTTATGTTTAGTGGTGGATTGCATGTATGGTATCCTTATATTTTTTCCCTTTGGTTGGACGATATTGTGGGTTAGTTGGACCAGGGGTGTTTTACGTGGTCTTAGTGCTTCCCGTGGTTTGAGTGTTAGTTGATTCTTGTTGAGAGGTTGGTTGGGTGTTGTCTGGGGGTTTTTATTTTGAGATGGTTTTTCCAGTTCTCGAGGGTAGAGCTCTTTTAAGGTTGTGTGTTAAATCTGTGCTTGCGGGGTGCGTGTTATTCCCTAGAGTAGTAGTTTGGTGGATGAGTTCTCCTTGAGGTTAGATTGGTGGTGGGAATTAGTTTTGCAGTTTGCAATTTTGATGGTTTGGTTTCTCAGTCGAGGTCTAGTAGGGTCAGTCATAGTGGGCTTATTGGTGCTTCGTGTGGTTTAGAAATTTTGGGTTTATGTCTGGATGGTAACATTGTGGGTACTATGGTGAACTCCAATAGAGTGGGGGATTTTTTGATCAGTTTTCCTGGTCTGTACAGTGTGATTTTTCCTTAGTCTTTGGGTGTGATTTAGTACTGTGGTGCATTCAAGTGAGTTGGATCGGTTGGGTATGTCTTGGCCGAGAGGTTTGCTAGTAGCCTTGTAGTGGAGGTGCTAGTTAGCTAGGACTTAGAGGGGTCCTAGTAGTGAAGGTTTCTTGGACACATATTGTTTTCTTGGTTAGGTTACTTGATGTCTAGGATGGGGTATACGATCCCAATATTCCCTAACCATTTTGAGTCATCAGGTATTGCTCCCTCCTTGACTTTTGAGGACAAAAGTCTTGTTTAGTGGTGAATGTTGTAATGACCCATTTGTTTATATTCTTACTTTCTGCCTTTTTCTGTGTGTTTAGAGTCTCTGGTAGTTTCCTCAAGTCATTTATGACTTGATTGGACCAGTAGTTCGGTGCCCTGGCGGCTTGGTTTCCAGTTATTTAGTTTCTGTGTTTTGAAGTTTCAGTTTTAGAATAGTGGAACTTGAGAGTAAATTATTAGTAAATGCACTTGGAATTAGACTCTGATAGTTCCATTAGCTCTGAAATGTGGACTTTGTTATAGAGGGACCTTTAGTTTGTGCCCCAGGGTTTTTGTGGGAATTCAGTTCATTAAGAGTTAAGAATTGGCCCATAGTTAGTACATGGTGATCGGAGTGATGGAATGGGATTATGATTCTTCCAACAGCTCCGGAATGGTGATTTTGGGCTAGAAGGGTTGTTGGTTTTATTCTTGGGGTGTCAGGTCTCGTTTTGGGTGCCTTGGTGACTTAGTTGGAAGTTGGCTCTTTTTACTCGTTTTGGTGTGGGTGCTTTTTTTTCTCAAATGACTTCGGTTGGTCATTTCGACAAATCCATTAGATCCAAAATGTTATTTCTATGTTGTGTTCATATTAGGTTTGCTAAAACTGAGCTTAAAATGCTTGTTCTACGCCCCACAAAGTTTTCCTTCATAGTTGTTGGGAGTTTCAGGCACAGACCCCTCGGGCGAGGGATTTGGTTGCGCCTACGATGTCGTCCAAGTGATGAAGGATTCGCCCTTGCAGAGTTTCCCCAACAGATAAGGGGTCCTCTATGGCAATGCTTTCCTAGGGGGCTAGAGGTCGCTCTTGCGTCCCTTTTTTCACCCCAGTGATAGTTTCCCCCTGCAACATTTTCCTCTCCTCAGTGATTCCAGGATTGGGAAGACAGGGCCGCCCCAACGGGCATTTGCTTCGACCCAGTGAGGGTCACACCTCCGACCCTTCCAATGTATTAAACATGAATTCTTCTTTATTTCATTTTGCATTTTCAATTCTTCTCCATTGCTGCGACGTGCAGCTGTGATATTACGATCTTGAGCTTGGGAAATTGGTTAAGAGCTACTTGGGAGGTTATGTGACCTCTTTGTGCGTGTTTTCTTTGGGTATTTCTTGTTATTTCTTTCCTTATTAGAATTGGTGCAACATGTTTATTTCTTCACTTTGTGAGCTCGAATTCTCTTGTATTCTCTATCATTTTAAACTCAACTTCATACAACGTGCTCCCTGGGCTGGGCTCTACATGCTGGTACCTTTGGATTATTTTTTCAAATTGTGGACTTATGGGCTAGTTTTTAGTTGCAGTTCTGACGTGAGCTTCTTTACACAATTTGGGTATTGTTCTTCTTGTTTGATCACTGTATCCCTATTTTCTAGTGTTGAGTTTTTGGTGATTCTGAGGCTGTTTGGACTATGCATGCAACTCGCAGGAGCTTTTTACCGACATCTAGGTAGGCTAGATTTTCTTACTTTCTAGACTGGGTTTATATTGAATGCTTATTGGGTTCCAGCCTATTGGTGCGCTGGATATGTAGTCCGTATTCCCTTCTTTTTATTTTCTACACTTTTTTACCCTTTTCGGGGGTCGCAGGGGGCCTGTAGTTGGTTTGGACTGCATTTAGTGTGCTCGGCCTTTCGGGGGCGGCCTTGTGGCTGTAGTATTAGTGCTGGGCTAGTGGTAGCCATTCTAGTGAGATGTGTGCTTAGATAGTAGCTTCTGTCCTTTCCTAGACTTAGAGCGCACCTTTTATTTGCCTTGGTTGTTTTCACTAGCATGCATACCATGGTGAGGATGATCGAGCAGGGCCAGCTATGTGATTTACTACTCGAGGGAGGGGCAAGGGCTATAATAAAAAGGTGTTTTCTAAACCAAGGATAACAATGGGGGTCTTATGACTTATTTTTCATGACCACTAGATGGTACGAGCTATTTTCATACATATATAACCAAAAACTTGGTTTTCTTATACTATGTATATCTACGGGCCATCATCTATATTTAGGTGGGTTCTCCTGATTTATGTTCTGGAGGTGGAACCTCCTGGCAGTTGCGGGACCCAGTGTGTTGATTAGGAGGCACAAATCTCTGGGTCGCAGTACCCACTACTGATTAGAGGCATGACCTTCGGAGAGGGCTCCTGACAGGCAGGGCCTGGTGCAGTGGCTGGGGATGCGACCCCCAGAGCTTCTGATTTGAGTGCGTTAGTACAGTTCTACCCCTTGCATCATCCATTATTATTTTTTTGTGCCTTGTAGCTAACGTGAGAGGTGACACTTGGTTTTGTATTCATGTTTGTGCCTACCGGCAGGATGGGGCGTCAAGTACGTTTTGTATGTTTTTCTTTTCAGTATGTATCCAGTGGTGGGATAGGGTACTACTTGGGTTTTATATGTTATTTGCTCTTCCTTTGTGCTTATTTCCTGTTTTACCTTATTTACCCATTTTTATTATCAGTTGAGTTGAGCTGAATATCAAGTATGTTTTCCTGAGCTTTTGACTTTTGAGCTAGGGGTGCTAGCTGTGGCTTGAAGAGGCTAAGCACTTACACTTACATTAATTACTTTCAGTTGATTTCCCTATTGTTATGCCTTACTTTATGTATTATTTTACTTATTTTATTAAGACCTGTATTACTTACTCGTTCTTCATACTTGTATTTCATTGATCCCGGTCGACCACTGATGCCTACTATGTACCATATGTTGTTGGTACTCATGCTATACTTTTATTCCATTTTCGTGGTAGCGCAGGTAACTGTAGGAGAGGAGATCGTATTGAGTAGAGGTGCTGGTTGATTTTGGAGATCGAGGTGAGCTCCCTGTGTTTGAGTTGAGCTTGTTCTCAAGCTGTATCGGGATTCTGCCTTTTCCTATTTAGGGTAGACTTGTTTTGTATTTACCTTAGGTTGGAAAAATTATATATATTATCTTTTGGTTACTCTAATGTAGTTAGCTCCATTTTTTCGGGGTTACCAGGTTCTGGGAGGTGTTGCATTTAAGAATGTCGTTATATATCCTTCATCTTATTTATTCTTTTTTACGTACAATTGGTTTTTATTATCATCCCATTGCTTGTCATTTCATGCTGAGGGGTAGCTGGCCTACTGGTGGGACCATAGGTGCCATCACGATTTGAGTTTTGGGTTGTGATAGTTCAGGCTGTGGTTCTCATCAGGGAGGGCCTTCAGGGATGTGTTTTTAGTATGGGATTGTTGGACACTATGCTAGTGAGTGTCCTCAGGGAGATATACTTCAGGTTGTTCCTCAGCCTATTCATCCTTTGAGGTAGTGCCGCCACTGGTTAGAGGTGGGGCACAGGGTGGTGGTTCTCATGGTGGAGGCCAGTGCAGTAGGGGTGGTTGTTGTAGTAGTGTTTATTATGGTGGTGGTCACCATTTGTATTCTGTACCAGGTGGATCGGAGGCGTAGGCCTCAGATGTTGTGATTACAGGTACGATTTAGGTTTATTATAGATTAGCCTCAATTTTTTTATCCCATATCAACTTGTTCGTATGTTTCCTCTTCTTCACACCTATCTTAGGATTAACTACTAAGATGTTATCTGTGCCTGTGTCTGTTTCTACCTTGATAAGGGATTCTTTAGTAGAGGATTGGGTTGTGAGGACCTATTTAGAGTTTGTTGGTGGATTAGATACTTGGGCCGATCTATTATTGCTAGACATGGTAGACATTGACATCATACTAGTCATGGACTGGTTATTCTCTCATCATGCAGTTTTGGATTGTTATGCTAAGACATTTCCTTATCCGTGCCTATGTATCTTCGATTGTGTGGCAGGGTTTTTTTATCCATGCATTGACAGGGATCATCTCCTTCCTTCAGGCTCAAAGATTGGTGGCGAAAGGACTCCTGGATTATTTAGCTTACGTTTGCGATGTTCGATCCGACACTCTTACTCCTGAGTCTTTTCCTATAGTATATGAGTTCTTAGATGTGTGTCTGACCGACCTACCTCACCTTCCACTAATGTGGGATACTTACTTTGTCATCGAGTTAGAGTCGGGCACCAAGCCTATTTTGATTACTCTTTACAGTATGGCTCTTACTGAATTGAGGAAGCAAAAGGTTCAACTCTAGGATTTACTAGATAAGAGGTTTATCCGTTCAAGTGTTACTCCATGGGGTGCATTAGTTCTGTTTATTAAGAATAAGGATGGTTTGAGGAGGAAGTGTATTGATTATCGACACCTGAATAAGGTGACAATTGAGAACAAGTATCTTATGCTGAGGATTGATGATTTGTTCGACCAACTTTAGGGTGCAGCGGTGTTTTCTAAGATAGACTTAAGATTAGGATACTACCTGTTAAGGATTCGGGTGAAGGACATTCCAAAGACAACATTTTGGACTCATTATGGGCATTATGAGTTCCTGGTCATGCCTTTCGGGTTGATCAATGCCCCAACATTATTCATGGACTTGATGCATAGGGTGCTCAAGCCCTATTGGATTTGTTTGTGATTATGTTAATTGATGACATTTTGATGTACTTACAAAGTAGGCCTAAATAGAAGCAACATTTGAGATTGATATTCTAGACACTGAGAGAGCATCAACTGTATGAAAATTTCTTGAATATGTGAGTTCTAGTTGGAGTCTATTGCATTCCTAGGAAA
>JBDJHY010392355.1:0-18230 GCA_039654485.1 Withania somnifera | reverse complement strand
TGAAGATGGCATGAGTTGTTCCACTATCAATTACACAGATATCATCGTGATTGAGTATTGATCCAAATAAAACTTGACGTACATTCATATTTTCTATAAAATAAAAGAATAAAATAAAGTAAACATTACGTGGTTACTATTAAATAGAGTTTTTACATAAACTTTTATTTATTTACAAGTTTTACAGAGATAAACATATACATGTCATTAAAACGACAGAAATTAAAACTATTTACATTATCGGGGGCTCATCACTTATTTGGTGATCCACTTTTTCGTCAGGGAAAAAGAAATTAGTCATATCAAGTTGCATGGGCTCGATATTATCTTCGGTGATAACATTTGCCTCTAGCTTATTTTCTTTCCTTTTTAGGGATGCTTGATATAGTTGGACTAGCCGCTTTGACACACGACAGGTGCGCGACTAGTGTCCTTTCCCTCCACAACTGTGGTATAAATATTCTGAATTTTTCTTAAGCATCACATCATGCCGCCCATTCCTCCTTCCACATTGTTGGTCGTTATTTAATACAAGGCGTCCATCACGACCATCGTTACTTCTTCGACCTCGGCCACGACCACACTGCAGCTGTGACCTCTTTCATACTGTTGGAAATTCGCATTATTTACTTCAGGAAATGAAACGGATCCAAAGGGTCGATTTTCATGATTTTTCATCAGGAGGTCATTGTGTTGTTCGGCAACCAGGAGATGTGAGATTAATTTAGAATATTTTGTGAAGCCCATACCTTGGTATTGCTGCTGCAGGAGAACATTTGAGGCCAGAAAAGTGGAGTAGGTTTTCTCAAGCATATCATGATCAGTGATGTTTTCCCCACATAATTTTAATTGTGAAACAATTCTAAACATGCCAGAATTATATTCAGTTATAGTTTTAAAATCTTGTAATCATAGATTCAGCCACTCATGACGGGCCTATAGAAGAACGACCAACTTCAGGTGGTCGTATCAATCTTTTAAATTATTTCACAGGGTAAGGTGATCTTTTACCGTGAGATATTTCATTTTCAAACCCTCGTGAAGGCGGTGGGAGAGAAATATCATCGTCTTGGCCCAATCTTGGATCGATGCCTGATTTTCATTCTTGATGGTGTCTGCCATACCCATCGTATCTAAATGAAGCTCGGTATCTAGTGCCCATGACATGTAGCCTTTGTCCGATATATCGAGGGCAACAAATTCAAATTTATTGATATTAGACACTATAATAAATAAAAAATTGCCTTTTTTATGCCTTTTATAATATTTGCTCGAACTGCCAGAGTCTCGTGCTGATAACGTGTTGAATAATATAAAATATTTTCAATTTTAAAAATAGAAATTGCTAAAAGTAGAAACTTTCTAAAAACAAGAACTTTCTAAAATGAGAAATTGAGCTAAAAAATTCAGTCACTTCATACATATATATAGCCATCATGTTGGTTGACATATGACATTATAAGTCATTAGTCACCAACCATGGTGGTTTAGTTGGTTGTCATGTGGCTAAACATAAAGGATAGTCACTAAGTCTTATTTTTAGCCACATGGCTATACAAATTTGCTTACAACAAGATTACATAAGAAATGTGAGTTCTTAATTATTATTTATAATAATATTCTAAAATAATTATCAATTACAATAAAAATAATATTTTAATAGTCCTTCCTAAAAAAATCCTCTTTCTACCTTTGTTTTTTTTTTTTTTTTTGATTTTTTCTCTCTCTATTTATGTCTTTTTTTTTTCCTCTTTGCTATCTCTAACTAGGTTGGTCAACTGACGAGGTCAATGTGGGTCGGGACTATCGATATCGGGACAGTCAATTGACATTATTGAATGCTAACGAGATCAGACGTGATTAAAGGAATTTTTTATAGTTTCATTTTGTCCCAGTAACAAATGGAATAAAATGGACGAGACGAGATAATGGGATCAATAAGATAAAATTATTATTTTAAAAATACTTTAGTTTATATTTAGTTATATTTTAAATAAATATTTATTTAACATTAAATTTTAAATAATTTTTTGAAATTTATTTATTTATATTTTAAATAAATTTAAGTATATAAGTTAATATATTTAAATTGAAACTACTTTATATATATATATTTTCCACCCATTGTTTTGAGTTATAAAAGTTTTTTTTAATTATATAGCCGAATAACTTATTAAGAATAAATATAAACAAAAAGTAATTAAGTTGAGTTATTTACGGTTATTTAAGTTATATAATTTAGCGTTTAGAAGATGCTTTTATTTTTGTACAAAAAATTATTTAATATTTAAAATTTAAATATTTAATACCTTAATTTATAAAAGAGTAGTAATAATATATATTTTTAAAAAAGTTGAAAGAATAATTTTCTTTTCCACGTGATTTTTAAGTCTTTTCTTAAAAGTTATTTAATATTTAAAGTTCAAATATTTAATACTTTAAGTTATAGAAAAATAGTTAGTAATTTTAATTTAGAGTTTAAAAAAATAGAATGAGTAAACTTTTTTCATATATCTTTTTAAAATTTGAAAGAATAGTTTACTTTTCCACATGTTTCTTTTGTCTTTTTAAAAAGTTATTTAATATTAAAGTTTAATAATTTAACACTTTAAGTTATAAAAGAGTAGTAATAATATATAAGTTAGAGTTTAGAACAAGTAGAATGAGTAAATTTTTTTCATGTTTTGTTTTTAAATTTGAAATAATACTTTTTTCCACATGATGTTTTGTCTTTTTAAAGCTATTTAATATTTAAATTTTAAATATTTAATACTTCAAGTTATTGAAGAATAGTAGTAATATAAACTTAGAGTTTAAAACAAGTAGAATATAGTAATTTTTTTCATATATTTTGTTAAAATTTGAAATAATACTTTGCTCTTTCACATGATTTTTTTTCTTTCTTTTAAAATTATTAAATATTTAAAGTTTAAGTATTTAATACTTAAATTAGACTTTAAATTAATAAAAATAAACAGCTAAACAGTCTTTAAATAAAAATATTTTATTCAAAAAAAAATTATTTAACAAATTTGTATTACAAAGATTATAAAGCACATAGTTTACACAACCATCTTTTAGAAGAGTTTTGCTTGAACTAGGTCTCTATTACAATACTAAGATTGGTATAGTTCAATAATTTTTTTTAATTATGCTAACAATTTCGGGGTAACGTTTTTCAGAACTGATACACGTCTTTGGTGGTCATATGCTTTCATTTGCATCGTCACTATTATCTCTAATTATCGAATTTGATTTAGCTTCTTGTTGGGAGCTTAATTTTGGTAGCCCCCTCTTTCTTTGTCCTGCATTAGTCCAATCTCTGAATAATGTGACTGTATTTTACGTCACATATTGCACTTAAAACTATGAAAAATACATGTTCTTGAGTAACTTTTGTATGATTTAAGGTGTTTTTATGTAGTTGCAGGGTAAAGTTAATATTCGAAACTTTGGAGAAATTTCAGAAAAAATAGAGTTCTGAAGGCATTTTGGAGGTTTCGTCCAACCCTGGATGCTCGCCGAAGCTGTGTCGTCCAGGAGAAAATCAATTGTATAAGAAAGAACTTTATCCTCCACAAATAGATGATTTATCTGGTCTTGGCAAACCGTCCAAAGCTACAGTCCAAAATGTTGATCAAGAAGAGACGAAGGATTGGACAAACCGTCCATCCATGGACGTCTCGTCCAACTGGATTCCGTCCAAGATGAAATGCACTATTTAAGAAAGGAGATAGACAGAAGATGGGACGGCTCGTCCCGAGCTAGACGGTCCATCCAAAGTTTCTCCCAAATCTGAACGACAATTAATTTCAAGTTTTGAATATTACACTTATACCAATGCATTATAAATAGTTGCATTAGGTTATTTTGTTGAGAAAAAATTTTAGAACACAGTTTTCATTAGGAATTTATACTATTGTACGTATTATTCTCTCTTCCACAAGAACACAAATGTGAGAGTTTGTATCATTGATTATTACCTACAATCAGTTTGAAGATTATTTTCTTGGTATGATGCATATTAAGTTTTCTTTTTACTCCTACATTTTCATAACCATGAGTAGCTAAACCCCAACTTTAGGGTTGCGGGATCTATGTGTGAATCAAAACTTGGGTTATAATTCTAACATTGTTATTGTATCTGACAAAGTGTATGAACACATAATATCCACAGTTCAACGAATTTTTAGTTGTTGTAAACACTAGAACATGACTAGATTTAACTAGTACTAACCCTAGAGATGGAGATTATGCTAAGAAATTCGGGACGTTAACTCTCTTCTAATGATTATTATTGTAGCAATAACAATTTTCTTAAGTTATTATGATAGAAATATTGCACTCTTTTACAGCATGAAACGGTGTAAAAGAGATTTATTTGGATCATAGGTTGAAAAATGCGTAGATAAATAGTATTGTTACTATAATTAACTGTGCACTTAGGAAAGATTGCAAGACCATTATTTTTTATTATTCGAAGATTTGTTAGAACCGTACTACCATAATCCTAGATTTTCTCATTACTTGAAATCCATTTATAGCATAAGTCTATTGAAAGTTACATTCAATCGCGAAAAATACTCCCTTAACAAACAATCTCCCTTTTTACTTTTTATGTCTTCTGGAAATAATTCCTAAGTGATTAAATATTGACACTAGGGTTAAACTCGAAACCACATTCCCTGTGGGATCGATTCCAATTTTATTGGGTTCTATATTTGACCAACGATCACTTATACTTCGTTTGATGGTGTAGTTACAGCGCTATCAAATTTTGACAATGTTGTCGGAGAATACGGTTATCGGTGAAAGTCAAGTGTAGTATTTATCATTCAATTTTATTTTTAGTTTTCACTTTTGTTTATTGTTTTTGTCTATTGCACGGTGCAGGTAGTTTATGCTAAATACCTGGAGTTCGGGTATTCCATTATTGTCATTTGATCAAGAGATCACGCAGACACTTAGAAGGATGCAGCGGCAAGATAATGCATCATTGCATGAACCTGAGCGGCTTCATCTAAATAAGCCACCAAGAAGAAGCATCCGGATGCACGTCCTAGACCTCAAACTTTGTGGAATAATGTGGTGTACGAGGATGAGGATGAGGATGATGCGGTCCTTGATGGAGCCGGTGCAATAGGGGCAATTATTTTACCTTCATTAGCACTAGGAACCAAGTTCAATATCATCAGTACCATGATTCAGCTTCTGAGCATAAAAGGATTATTTCAAGGGGTAGCTGGTGAGGACACCAACTTACATTTAAAGAACTTCACAACTATCTGTTAAACTTACAACCTACCGGGAGTAAGTCATTTGATTGAGGTTATTTCCATGCCATTGTGTGTAGAGGCCACAATGTGGTTACACGAATTGCCCTCGGATACGATAGAAAATTGGTGAGAGCTGAAAACGACTTTTCTAGAAAGATTCTTTCCTCTCTCCAAGATGCTAGTGCTAAGGGATGAGATCACCAACTCCAGATAGAAAAATGATGAGGCACTACATGAAGTGTGACTGAGATTTAATAAAAAGATAAAGTAATGTCCCATGCATGGATTGAGAGATAGTTATTTTAAGAAAATATTCTACCGAGTTCTGAATGCACCTTCGAAGCTGGTTGTTGATGGCATAAATAGCAGATCTTACATGTTGAGAACTTACGCCTAAGTGTCAAAGGAGCTTGACACAATGACCATAAATAACATGGGTTAGCATATAAGGGAATCAGAAGTGTTTGGTGGTGCAAGGACTGATTCTATGTTTGTTGAGCAACATCGAAAAGAGGAGGAGCGTGACCAGGATATAGCTCACCTAAAAACACAAATAGACTTAATGTCTAAGCAATTATTAGGTAGAGGCTACGAGAAGGTAAAAGTTGTTGCTTTCTATTAAAAATAGCGGTATGATGGTAATGAGTCGGAAGCTGGGGAGGAAGCAAGGTATTTACACAATCAGTAGGGGTTTCAGCAGGGAACCCAAGTTAGAAACGCTAACAAAGAATACTTCCATAAACGAGGAGATTATCGCAATAAGGAGTAGTGTAGTTTGGAGGAATAAAGATGCACAATTTATTTTTATCTATTTGTCTCATAACTTAATTCTACGTGGTTTTTTATGTATATTAATAGGACTTTCATCTTGAATTACACACAAACTTCTCTTTGGTGAAAACTATGGACGGATCTTGAAGGTGAGTGTTCAAGGCTCACATTGACTAGAGGTTTTAGGTATCAGTCATTCGAGGAAAACTTTGGTGTGATTATTGTGCAAACATGCACCTTTTTTTTAGTCAAGTAGAGCTTTCACTTGCCTTTTTCTTTTTCATTTTATTTGAAAAAGGAACACCAACACAAAGAGTAATTCAAATGTTATGTTATTAGAGTCTTAAATATTACTTTTAATTTATTTTGCATAAGGTAGTATTTATATTGAAGGAATGTTCTTTAGCAAAGTAATACAATAATGGGAATGGTCTAATGACCTCACCAACAACTTTGTCTGCGGGTAATTGTAAGAAAATATTGCCCCTGTAATTTTGGCATAATTGATGAATGTGCTATAATGTTTTTTTTGCATATAATTTATTTTTTAGACTTTGAATATATAAATATATCTACTCCCTCTATCCCATTTTATCTGAATTATTGAGGTAATGCATACTTATTAAAAAAAAGGTAACTAGAATATAATTTTTTATACTCTTAGTTATTTCAAAATTAGTATTAAAAATAAAAAGAATCTTTAATCAAAACAACAAATTCTCTCTTGATCCTTTCACCTAGAAAATATAAAGGAAGAGCAAAAGTGAAAAATATTTCCAACATCTCATTGAACTTTTGAATAATTAAGTTATTTTAAACAATAAAAAAGTCCCAATAATCCAGATTGAATTATGATAGAAAAATTAGATTAAATTAAAATAGTTCATTCAACAGGTCTAAAGTATAGATAAAAATGTTGTGTAATTATCTCGATAATTAAATATAAATTCAAAAGTTTATGTTGTAAATAAAAGAAAAAATAATTACTAATTTCAGTCTAAAATAATAATTCTAAAAACTAACAGTAAATTTTATATTAATTCTAAAGAAAACTTCCATGCATTATTATTAGTATAACAAAGTGTCCTAATTTTATATTAATTCAAAAAAACTTCCATGCACTATTATTAGTATAACAAAGTGCCGTAGGGTACTCCCAACGTACTTTTAACTTTTAAATATCTTGGTATCCCTCTTCATACCAAAAATCTGAGTTTATTGCAATGACAATCTTTGATTGATACAATTATGACCCATTTTTTTCGCTTAACGTGAGATTTAAATTTGAATGATATATTAGGTTTTTAAGTATATTTATTTTTATTAAGATTTAGGCATTTGATTGATCTAAATAGAACTTAATCACTAAGATATAAAATAATGTTTTAATCTCATTAAGAGGTATTTTTGTGTAGATAATATTTATTATCATTCTATCAACCATCATCAACCACCACGACTAACCACTTCTGTCATCAAACCCTACCCCCTCACCATTGTTAGCCATCATTAACGTCATCAACCATCACTACCACCAACAATCACATCTACCATTATGCTTGCTAACCACTACTATTAGCCAGTCATATTTCCCACCTCTATCATTAGGTATAGTGCATTAGAAAATAAAATTATAATTAGATATCTATTAACTCGATCAATACGATCTACAAACATGTGATTAGTTAAACGTATCAATTAAAGACCCGATAAGTAATTAAGTTTGAAAAATCAGTAGTGATAATTTTACATATTTAATATTTTGACATATAAAATTTACTATAATTAATTCTTCTTATATATGTTTTATATTGAACGCACATCACGCAGGTACTTATATTAGTTTGTACTAAAATATCAAAACTTATCTATTATTATATCAAAAAAAGGACATTACGCAAGTTAAATCCATGTATATGATACCTATAATTTAGGTTAGTTATAAATTATTTCTAATTCAGTTTTAACATATTATTCAATTAAGAAAAAAACATTTAATAGTCAAGTTAGTAAAAGTTTAATCATCATTTTTAATGATATTTCACTTCTAATACATATGCGTCTCTTGTTAATCAATAAATTTATAAGTAAGTAAAAAAAATATTATTAAAACTTAGCAATTTATATTAAAGTAAATAAAAACGTTAAATACTTGAATGAAAAGTTTAAAGACTTGTAGGTCATATATTATGACAATGCAACAAACAAATCAAACGAAAAAAGAACAAACTAATTTACGCCACTTTAATTAAGGCTAATATATGATGCTTCGAATTAGAATTAAATTAACTGTTTTTCTGTATACGTACAAGTGTTAAAAAGCGATTTTTTTTTTCCATCTGATGTTCAGTATTCATATTGAAATTTAAAATATTTTGTTTAAAACTATTTCTATATAAATGACAAAAAAGAAGATAATGGTTTATTTATCATGAAAATGTATTAATTTATCTTAACAATAGTAAATGCGGTGTAATTTCATATTATCATAATAATAGTAATAATAATAATAAATAAATAACAATAATAATATTAATAATAAAACAGGTCTTAATTTGCTAAGCTTTTAAAATAAATACTTTAGGAATTTAAAATCATTAATATATTCAACAATGTTAGAGATATTTTTATAAGGTAAAATTTTAATAAAATATTTTTTTACCATATATTTTAGAATCCTTTACTTATTAATTCACCTAATATTTCTTAACATATAATACTTTTACCAAAATTTTAAGGATTACATAACTTTTAAAATATATTTCTCTTATCATATCTTTTAAAAAATATTTATTTTTAATAATAATTATTGAGAAAATATGAAAAGACCGTTTTATCTATTAAAAGATCTTTTAATGAAGCACAAAAGGTTCAAATCATATTTAATAAATATTTATTTATTATATAGAAGAGCCATGAGAAGGATGACCAAGAACATTTTAGTAATTTTAATTTTATTTATGAATAAAATTATAATTTTATAATTAATGGTCAAATGAGATCTTAGTAAAATTCAAATCATTCTCAATAGCTATTGAAGCCTTACATACCCACTTCTATTTTTTTTAAAAATAATTATAAAATTATTTTTGGTTCCATTTTGTTAGATGTAATTATAATGTTAAAAATTTTTAAATCCCTCATACTTTAAAAAATAAACGCTCACCTCAATTTATAATATAAACCTCTCGCATATATAATGTCTATCTTATCCTTGACAATTTAAGCCTTTCATTGTTTAAAAATTATAGATAATATTTTAAAAAAATTATATATAATATTTTTTCTTAAGTCTTCTTATATTTTATATGATCAAGATAAATTTTTCAATTAACAAAAAATATCTAGCTTAAATCAATTGTGCATCGTCCAATGAAAGTGAGAAAATTTCTCAAAAAAAAAAAAAATCTTTATTCTAGAAAATTCTAATAAAGGTAGAAAATCAAGTGTACATCTAAAGATGTGGGCCTCATTTGTTGTATTTTATTGAGATTTTTTTTAATTATTATTAATAATAATTTATGTAATTTCAAGGTTAATTTTGAAATAACTAAGAGGCTAAAAATGGAACGTATGTTCGAATTATGTTCTATTTACCTTTTCTTAATGAGTGTGCATTACCTCAATAATTTACATAATATAGGATGAAGTCAGTATGTCAAAATGCTATGATAATATTTTTGAGAATAATTTTTTAATTTTTTTTAATTGAGCAGATTAATCGTAAAAATTTTAAAATGTCTTATATGAACTTAATCTAAAATATATAACCAGTTATATTGGGCCCGTACTATGAGTCTTAAATTATCTAGTATATATAGAAGAGTGAAGCCTTTGGACGACCAAAGGCGAAAAAATAATTCCAAGACTTAAAATATCAATCAATTCAATCTCTTCAGGGAACCAACTTAATTCAATTTTTACTCTCAACTTATTTTCTATAATTTTTTTTGCTAAATTTATTCTTTTATATACTTTTTTATTGTAATTTTTAAAACTTATTATAAAAAAAATATATATAAGAATAAATCTAACTATAAAAATTATAGAAAATTCAAATTGAATTAAGTTGGGTCCATGAAGAGATTAAATTGATTGATATTTTAAGTATTGAGAGTAAATATATAATTTTATCATCATTATATATGTTATTTATTTTTTATATAGAAGAGTAATGAGGAGAACGACCAAACGTGTAATAGTAATTTTAAAATTTAAAATATCAATCAATTGACGTGGACCCTACTCAATTGAATTTTCATTCCCTAGCTCATTTTCTACCATCTTTATTCTTAAATTAAATATCAATTGCTTCTTTTTATGTGTGTTGTCCGATTATCAATTTGCTAAAAAATAGAACTCCATCATCTACAATCTAGAACACACCATATTTATAATAAAACACAATTTTAAGAATAAAAAATATAACTATGTAAATCATTCACCTCACCAATTCAAAGTAAAATCTACTTCAATAAAGTAGCAATACCGTAAATAATAGATCATAGAGGAGTGAAGAGGAGAACGACCAACGCTGTAATAGTAATTAAATTTAAAATATCAACCAATTGAATATCTTACCATGGACCCACTCAATTCTTTTCATTCTCTAACTCATTTTCTATAATTTTTATTCTTAGATTAAATATCAATTGCTTTTTTTATATGTGTGCGTCCCATTATCAATTCATTAAAAAATAAAATGACACGACCCAAAAATTCGAGTCATGATGGCGTCTACTACCCTCCTGTAAACAAGCCTAGCTATAGCCGGAGCCATAAGCAATGGGCTACAGACACTCAAATCAAGACAACAACAAAAAGTATAGGCAGAAATATAAGTAAAGGCAAAAGCAAAAGAAATTGATATACAACCCATATTTCCAAAACCTGGTGTCAATGGCAACTGGAGCTACTATACAGAGTATCCAAAAGAAAATATATACAAGCAACTCATACAAAAGTACAAACTACACAAGGCCTGCTGGGAACAAAATAAAGCAGACTATCATCAAGGAAAATCATGATCATCTCGGACGATAAAGCTCACCGTAATCTTCGCAAACCACTATTTTTAACCCGCATGATCACGACATCTTCGATGACCCCTACTGGTATCTGCACTACAAAAAATATACAAAAGCACAACATGAGTACCAAACAAAGTATCCAGTAGACATCATAGGCCGACCGGACTAAAAATAATGTACAAGTAAATAAGGCGAGGAAGTAAAACAGGTTATTGATAATATAAAGCGGTAAAGCTAGCAGGTAGTGCAGAAAAGTAACGGTAATCAGCATGCTAAACTATCATCAGGGCATAAGCACGATTCGACAAGAAAAACTAGAGCACGGGTTACAAGTACGAGCATGAATCAATAATTGAAAACCCAAAATCGAAGTAAGTGAATGTATATGGGCTCCAGCTAAGCCAAAACTCAACCAACCGTAATACTACACCCAGTAAACGAAAAATGAAAGGTAAACACAGCTAGTTAAATATAGGAAATAAACACATAAAACCTGCATGACGTCCCATACCATCATTGAGTACAAACAGTTCAACCAAAACCCATCGTGACTCCATCCTTAAGCCGGGTGGGCACAAACAATAGGAAAGTAGGCGTACAGAGGTGCTGGAAAGTAACAGAATATTTATCTCAAGGTACCAAGGCCTCCCTATAGAGTACCAACTCAACCAGTATCAATCTTAGGGTCTAGGCCTTGGATATATCATACTCAACCCTACGACTCGGAGGACCGTGCCTCACACTCTGGTGTAGGGGATCTTAGCTCAATCAGAATCAAACTCAGGTTTGTGGCCCGGAGGACAACGCCTCTAAACCAAAATTCAAGGTATAAGATCTCACAATGCCGATCAATCCGCCCCAAGGCAGATAACATGTCCCAGCCCAAACCTGGGTATGCATAATTAGTGCCAACAAAGGAAAACGGTATCAATCAAAGTCTAAGATCGGGCAAAGGCCACCAGCTAAGAACTCAACTCACAATACTCGTCGCATAGAATCAAACCAATTAACAAGCTCCTTGGCCACCCCATGGTACGACCAAACCAGGGATGTATGACCGCTCATCCTCCCTGCCCCAACACAGGCTCCGGATTAACCGGTAAACTAGCCACAAGCCAGCTAAGGGATAACAACCAACCTAAAGTACCTAACCCACTCGGCTAGCCATAACAACAAGTACAATACAAATAACCCATTCTAAGAAAGATCCTGATTGCAGATGAAGATCCTCGAAATACGCACACCATAGGCCCGAAGGTTCAAATACAGTCGTAAATTTCCAAAACTATCAAAATACGATTATAGAGATCAAAACATAAAGTTTAAGACCCATGTTGCAAAATGCAATCCGGGCCCTGCAACCCAGAAAAATAAAGTAAATATACCGGCGTGTAGCCCTCAGCTCGGGGGAATCGCATTCCAAACTTGAGCTTAAAACGATAAGGAACGAGGGAGAAATCAACGTTTACAATAAGGAAATTCAAACTTTTAACATTAGCTAAAAGAAACGGAAAGAACTAGAAATACCCAGGAAAAACTTGCTCCACGAGCTCACCCAACCTCCCACATAAATCCCATCACTTTCCTCAGCTCAAAACACTTTAAAAACAGCTCCCAGGATCCATTTATGGAGGTTATAATAGAAATGAAAAGGTTTAATATGAAGGGGATGACCCCTTTAAATCAATTGCATGGCTGCAGATGCGCCCTTTTTGGCTGATGGGGCACCTTTCGCTAGGGAGAAGTCCCGGGCGCAAGGGCGCTAGTACTAGGGTGGCCTAAGGGTCACTGGGGACACCTACAACCTGCAGCAAAACATAGTAAAACTCAAACTCTCCGGCGGATCTAAAATGAGCATTTCGAGTCCAATTCTAGCAAACCAAAGTGCATTTGGGTGAAAAACACACTAGGGACTCAAAGGAATTGACGAAACGACCAACCAAGGCCATTTAAGCGAAAAGGACTACAAACTCAAAAGGATCTAATATTTGAACTTTTCACAAATCGACTCAAAACGAGCCCAGACACCCTGGGAAGCGAACCAATGACCCAACTAGCCCAAATTCATTATTCTGGAGCTGATGGAATAGTTGAAATTCCGTTCCGACGCTTCGATCACCAAAAGACCACCCAAACTCCAATGAGCTTTGGTTGGGCTGAATTTCCATAAAATAGCCCAAACTCAAAAAGAAAATCCCGGGACACGAACTTAAGGTCCAACTAGACCAAAGAAAGCATTCTGGAGCTAACAAAACTGTTGGATTTTGATTTCGAGTCCGTTTACTATAATTTCACTCTCGAGTTCTACTATTTCAAAACTGAAACTTCAAAATAGGAAAATTGAGATAACAAACAAATGAACTACGATGGCACCGAACTACCGGTCCCAACAAGTCGTAAATGACTTGGGGCAGCTAACTGAAAGCTATAAACACTAAAAAAGAACCGAGATAAATAACCAAATGGGTCATTACAATAAAACTCCATTATATACAATCTAGAAACATCACATTTCTAATAAACCACAATTTCAAAAACAAAAAAAAAATTTAAATATGCAATTCATTCACCTCACAAATTCAAAATAAATGTATTTCAATAAAACAGTAACACCACAAATAATGAATAAAAAAAATATATCAAGACTAGCATTATTGTATTTCAACAAAAATATAATTGTACACTAAGGAAGCTTCCTGAAACTCTGTAATAATGCACCCCATTTTGCAAATTTCCTTCCTCTGATATGCAAGTGTAATATCATCTCTTTAATCAGTTGGTCAACATGAGAGGGCTTATGTTGAAATCGAATCAAGTTCCTATCCCTCCATACCATGTTGATAACCATTGCAAATGTATAAGTTGTAACCTCAGCTAGACCTCCCTTGCTCTTAGCAAGCTCAGAAACCCATTTAACTTCATCATTTCAGTGCACCATACACCTTCTATGTCCCAGTCATATGCACATCCTGTTCCACAAGATTTTAGTATTGTAACATCCAAAGAACAAATGATTGAATGTCTCCCTATACTGTCCACAGAATATGCAATCAAGTGGTATATCAATTGCAAATCTTTGCAATCTTTCCACAGTGTCTAACCTCCTCTAAACAACAAGCCATACTATAAATCTAAATCTGGGGTGTATTTTTGAATGCAGGATATGTTCTTCAACTCAACTCTAGGATGGCTAGGTATAAGAGAAACATACATATCATGAATGAAAGAAGCTATCTCGTTTGTTATACTGCTCCAGTTGTGCAAGTATTTGATCAAAAAGCAACACATATATTTTTTGGTTCAACACATAAGTGTAACAATCTACAAAAATTTTAATTTTATAAGTAAATTTTAAAAAATTAAAGTTATCTAAATTTTCTATCAAGTGTTACTCCCCCTGTCTATTTTATTTTACAAAAATTATGATTCGAAAATTTAAATTCTTATGTTCAAAATTTATGATCAAATAAATCATTATAGCTATTCTTGAATGTTGGGCCCGTGCATCGCAGGGACAGCCGTATCCAATAGATATATAGATACATAAGAAGTTCATTAATGTGTATGTATATATGTATAAATTTAACTATTTTTTCATTGATTATCTTTTACTAAAATTGATTACTTTTGTGAGAGATTTGATTTTTGAAGCCTTTACAAATTAATAAACAATTTAAGGATGAAAAGAATAAGAAACATAAAAATATATGATAAATTTGCCGGACTCCGATTTAATAATTATGCCTTCAATATCAAAATTATCAAGTTTCTTTTCAAATCCATATAACTTAATATGCCTTCAATATCAAAACTCAAGTTAAGAGAGTTGCACAATAACCAATTATAGTTATAAAAGTTACACACTTAATATCAAACAACAATATCAAAGGAACTTCCTCATTCAATGAATTAAACTATTGATATACCCCTAGAATATAAATAAATTCAAATTATATGCATTTTGTTGAGATCGAAACAATATGACATCATGTGAAGCTAACAAAAAAATCTTGAACGAGGACAATAACAAAAAAAATTATAAAAAAATTCATAATATATTAAAAAGATTTGATCAAGTGATCCACATATGACTAATATTAAAATTAAAAAAAAGACTATTGGGAGCTCTTCCTAAATAAAACTTCATTTTGGACTATATTATTGAATGATTTTTAATTTATTAAATTCTAAAATCTTTTCATCCAAGAAAGAAATATTTAAATATGAAAGAGTTATTTTTTCCATTAGTTTTGGTACTAATCCTACGTATTCTTCCATTATAATCTTTTATCCCTCGTGCTTTTAACCTTAAGAAATATTAGAACTGTACGTGTGACATATATCTAAAATTCCTTATTTAAATGTCGACCTACTTGCTCTTTTTTATTCCTCATATGAACTTTTGTTTTAACTAAATAATTAAATAATAATTTAAAAAATAATAAATAATAATTTTATCTATTGTATAATCTTTTAAGAGAGAAAAAAATTTAATCAATATTTTTAAGGACTTTCAAACTTTTAATATTATTAGTATCTATGATAATAATAGTCTTTAGTTACTTCAACAATTCTTGATAAGTCTTAAGAACTTACCAAGGTTACAATATGAGAATGCCCCGTCTAGCATCTGTGAATCAGGATCGCAACCTGCAAAACAAAGCCCAAGGTGGTCCCGGGGTCGTTCTCCGATTCTTAAGTTAGTAAATAGACAATGAGGAGAGGAGTTAATCTTTACGTAATTTCCGGAATTGATAAAGTTAATTATGGCAGTCCTAATCCTACCATAATTCTACCACATATTCAGGGCAATACCTTCCATATATAACTCTTCATCATTTAGGAGTCTTTAATTGCAGTAAATATCAATTAATAATATTTGTTACCGTTATTTATGTGGGTCTCTGCTATTGGGCCCACTTCGTTTGGGCCATACTCTGTCAGGCCCATATTATTTAGGTGGGCCAATGCGTCCTTTCAGCCACACTCCTACATATGTTATTGTTGTATTTTTTAATTTTATGTTTGCAAGCAAAATAATGATTGACGAACAACCTTGGTTGCTTTTCAAGCTGTGCTAAGGCACTTGATGCCTTTGAACTTCCAAATCCTAATTAAACCCAAAAGCAAGGGCTCTTGATATGAAAGAAGAAAGGAGACTCTGATAATGACAGAGAATAGAAAAGGGCGACGACCAGAGCCAATATGAGCCTCTTGGTAACCGCACACCTTCTATGAAGCAACACCCGGAGAGGCATCACGCTAAAACGTTCTCACAATCTATAATGGAGGAATTTATGGCATGGAAACATGCAATGAACACGAAACGCAAACAAAGGATCATTTGTGCTACCTGTGTTGTGACCCAAAATTTTATTTGTGATAATACTTGTTCTAACCATCTAAATAGATAAGCCTAAACAACAAGTACAAAGGCAATTGCGAAGGATAAAATGAGTTAACTAGAAGACAGAAGGTTCAAAACAAATCAACTAGTCTAGAAACCATCCCAAAATCTGATGTCACTGTGTACAAGCCCATACAAGATAAATATACAAATCCGAAAAAAATAATACATAAATGGTTTCAAATGTCTACATCCCCAAATAAAATGAAAAATATGAAGTGAAAGAGTTCACGAATGACTGCCGGGACAATAGGCAGCTACCTCGTATGTATATACCAAAACTGAAACCTCGGACTCTGCATTGAGAAGGAAGACATAAGGTACCAAACTTCACACCTACATAAAATGTAGAAAATCAAGGCTAAGTATAAAAAATACAATGGGTACTCAACAAGTATTCATGGCTGGCTCTAAAACAAACTGGTGACGAACACCTAAAGCACCAACCGATCCTCTCATAACTACAACCTACAAACAGACGACTATGATAGAATATAATAATAATATATACAGGGCATAGGGGAGTCAACAATGTAATCAAGTAATAAATAAAGCCAACAATATATATATATATCAAAACCCAAAGCTAAAGTATCAGGATAAGCCTCACAGAATATCTCTACAAGTAAAATATCAATATCACCTCACCGGAGTTTTTACAGATAAAGTGTCACCATCCTCAAAAGAATTCAACCTGAATCAATCTGTTCATCTCAATTCACCATCAATAATAGTTTTTTCTTTTCAATTTATTCATTAGAAATAAGGAGGCCTTTTTCCCTTTCAATTTTCACGAGGATATAAGTAATTTTATTTTATTCGGTCCCTATAACCAATTTAATAATCTCATCATACTCGATCATTGTTGGCCCATAATGTCATCCAATAATAAGAAAAGAGATAATTCAGTATCAACATCAAATGAAAACAATCAAGTAATTCATATCAAACATGATCACAGAATATGAAATCACTATGTATGTAAATCAATGAATGTGCAATGTCATATGCATATCAATCCCATATATCACAACAATGCAAAAATAGAACATTATTCCTTATTGTTATCTCATAACACATATAGAAATGCTGAAAATAGCACATCCACAATTGCTTTTTAAATCATTTATTGGTATCATAAAAATACCGAAAATCGCACTTTGGCTATTGCCTTTCATATCATATTATCATTTGTCTCAAGAATCATGTTTTCATATCAATGTGCAAAATCTACCAATGAATGAGTAATATCATATGCAATTCATGAAAAAATAGAGATTTCAGTTAATAAATTAACAAGGTGACTCATGGACATAACATCAAATAAAAAATTATATCAAATCAATCAAAGTAGACATAAGCATAATATCAAGTAAGGAGGCACTCGAGTGCAAACAATTCCATTTGGGTATCCCAATGCTATATAAATATATTAACGCAATAGAGAAATTAAATAATCAATGAATTTATAACTATTTTTATTCTTTTGTTTTGATTCCGCATGCTTGAATCCAGGTGAGTACTAATCACTTCACCCACATGTACACCCTGAATTATTTTCCATTACTCCAAATTATAAGAAACAAGCTCATAAGAATCTAAGACCACTTTGTAAAAGAGTCAAGAACCTCCACTTACCTTACATTGAAAAAGTTAAGTCAAACTTGGGACTTTCCTTCACGCGACGACATCGAATCAATTAAATTTAGTCAAATATATATTAATCATGAGAAAATATAAATATTA
>JBDJHY010392140.1:0-18231 GCA_039654485.1 Withania somnifera | reverse complement strand
ACACGGAGGGCAACCAACAACTTATCCTCAAACCGACGCTCTCGAATCTGGTCTATCAAGGAAAATTTAGCCTCAAACATGCTAATATACATCTGGGGTCTGAAAGGTCAAGCCTAAAAAATTGGTTTGCCAACTGCTGGACTTCTACCACCAATGGACTCTTAGAGATCAGCAAGACTACTAGGCTACCAATACTGACTGCCTTCTAACTCAGGGCATCTGCCACTACGTTCGCCTTGCCTAGATGATATAGAAAGGAAATGTCGTAGTCCTTCAGTATTTTAACCCACCTCTATTTCTTGGAATTCAACTCCCTTTGACTCATAATATACTAAAGAATGCGATGATCAGGAAAGATCTCACACTGAACCCCATATAGATAATGCCTCTAAATCTTAAGTGCAAATATTATCGCTGCTAACTCTAGGTCGTGAGTGGGGTAGTTATGCTCATGCACCTTTAGCTACCTTAAAGCATATGCAATAACTCGGCCCTGCTGTATCAGAACACAACCCAAGCCGACACCAGAAGCATCACAATACATAGAGAATCCCTGACCTTCCACTAGCAAGGTCTAAATTGGCATTGAAGTCAATAAGCCCTTGAGCTTAGAAAAGCTTAACTCACAATCCTCAGATCACTGAAGAGCAACATCCTTCTTGGTTAACTTGGTCAATGGCACTACAATCAAAGAGAACCCCTCGACAAAACTCCAATAGCCAATATGAATTGATCGGATATATTTGATGATTTCTATTTGAGTAATTGCAGATGAGATAAACTATTTTCTAGTGGTGTATGTTGGCATGGTGCCAAAAGAATATTCGTTTTCATGAACCTATGGAAAAAGCATTTTATTACACTTGAAATCCTTATCAATGAGGATAAGTTCAATGTATATGATTTCAACATGCCTATTTTTCCTGAGAGGATTTTGTGGGACCAATTATGTTGATCTTGGAATTTTTTCCTACATTCTTAAAATATTCGGTCACTTGCCCACCAAACTTCTTAATAAAAATACTTTAAAAGGTTGACAGATGCCCCCCCCCCAAGAATAATTCATGTGCAATGTGCGGTTTATATACACTTGCATATATTGAGCACTTAATCAACAACATTTCTATGATCCTTATGAATGCAAATGTTATTGATAGGATACAATGGAGGTGGATAAAGGACATTGTCGTAAAGGAATTAGTATCATAGTCTTGTTAATGGTTGTTGGTTTATGCACCTAAGGTAAATATTTAACTGTCTTTTATGGTTTTTCATGGTGTGTAAAACACATATTTTAAGTCTTGTTTATTGTTATTATTTTATTTAAATTTTTGTTGTAGTAATAGCTGGATATCTTATGAATATTTGTTGGATCTATTGTAGAAATTCTACTGTTTCTTGCTGGAAATTTTTCTAGAAAGTTACTAATATGTTTTTGCAAGTTAGTTACTTATGGAGAAATTTTTAGCAAGTATGTGATCTGCTTCAGAAACTGTTATACTTGCTAAGAAATTCTTAGCAAGTAGGTAGCCTGCTTTATCAACTATTATACTTGTTGAGAAATACTTAGCAAATAAGCAATATCCTTCGTAATTGCTATAACTGTTGAGAATTTTATAGTAATTTACCGAATCTACTACAATAACAAGTAACTAAATTTGTTGCAACAAGTTAGTTACTTTGCTGAGAAATTCTTAGCAAGTATGTTATCTAATTTAGCAATTGTTGTACTTACTGAGATTTTGCTAGTAATTGCACGCACAATCGACCTTAATTAAATAATTTAATTATTAATTGATTTAATCAATTAGATTTAATAATATATAGAGTAGTGTTAGTTTATTATAGGACTTATTGTTGGACTTAGTGGTGATCTTTACAATGAAATAATAATTTGTTTATGATAAATCGAGTAATTACACACATAGTCAACCTTAATTGAGAAATTTAATTATTAATTAATTAGATCAATTATATTTAATGATAAATAGAGTTGCGTTGTTCTATTATAGAACTTAGACCTAGACTTAAACTTAGTGGTGATCTTATACAACGAGATAATAATTTATTCATAGCAAGCAATAATCGAGTAATTACACACATAGTCAACCTTAATTGAGAAATTTAATTATTAATTAATTAGATTAATTATATTTAATGATAAATAGAGTGTTGTTGGTTAGTTGTAGGACTTAGTCTTAGACTTAGTGAAGATCTTACACAATGATATAGTAATTTGATCATAATAGACGATAAATCAAGTAATTGTATATGTAGTTAATGTTAATTGAGAAATTTGATTATCAATTGATTGGTAAATTATATCTAATGATAAATAAAGTAGTGTTGCTCTATTATGGGAGTTAGATTTAAACATAGTGGTGATCTTATGTAATGAGATAGTAATTTGTTCATAACAAGCGATAAATTGATTAATTGCACGTTTACTCAACTTTAATTGATTGAATAAATCATATTTAATGATAAATGAAATGGTGATAGTGTATTATTGGATTTAGACTTAAATGTAGTAGTGATCCTACAGAATGAGATAGTAATTTATTCATAAATAGCAATAAATCAAGCAATTGCATGCGCAGTCAACCTTAATTGAGCAATTTGATTATTAATTATGTCACAACTCAAAATCTCAAGTCATGGTGGCTCCTACACCACCTTCATATAGGTAATACAAACCCCAAGAATGAAACAACAAGTAATGGTCGAAGGGAAGGAACAGAGAACCCTAGATGACAAAAGCCAAAAAATAAGAATAACACGATAACCAAAGGCAACATAAAAATGTAGCTAATCCCCATGACTTGGTATCCATGGGCACAAGAACTACTATAATATCAAGAATAATGGAAAGTTATATTAAGATTTTAAATATATACAGACTATCTCTGAATATACAAAGTAAGACAAGCTCAAAAACTGAAGAAGATAGATCAAGTCTGATTGTCAAGAGCTCATCCTATAACCAAGGATTCTAAAAGCTCCGTATGAGGTGACTTAAGTTGTGATGAATCACACTAGAATATGCATCATAAGAGATGAAAAAGTGTAGCGTGAGTATCAAATACAATGAGTACACAATAGGTATTATAGGTTGACTAGACACTTATAAGATACAAATACTATAATATGTGAATGTAAGCTAAGGTAAAGTAATAATGCTGGAAAAAAAAAACATAACGATTCTAAACTGAGTATAAGAAGATAAATATAGTGTTATAAGCTAGTAAGTACCATAATTCCTACCTTAGTTACCATCTCGACAACAAGATATATGACAAGTGGGTAATCTAAGGGTACAATATAGAAATATGTACTAGCTAGTAGATATAAACAAAGAAGTAAGGTAAAAAAAGCATTATCAAAAACCTAGATTGAACCCATAAGCCCAGAAAGTAAATACCAATAAAACAAAACCAAGTCGATCCTCATAAGAACGATGAATGCAACCAATAATCAAGAATGATGCCATGTAGTGTAGTGGGGGTATGAATGTCATGCTTAATAATATCTACATACTCCTTCTCCAGCACTCAAAGATCATAAATGTAGGACCTATAGGGCACTCGAACCATATAACACACCTCCACCATATACTTCTCCTCCAGACCCGCACCTTTAGTCCATATCAGTAAGACCCATGTGGGAATTGAATAGTACTACAATAACACATTCTGTTGGTACTCGTCAAGTGTATGTACCAAGTTTTTAGACTCTAATTGGGACTAAATCATGAGAAATAATGATAGTAGGTGCCCGAAATTAAAGCAAGACTAAATCATATAAAGTATTAGTATCTAGTGCCCGATATCTAACCAAGTCTAAAACATGTACATTTTTCCTTATGAAATTCAAATCTAAGAAAACTCCTAAAAATCCTATTTTTATGCCAAAAAAGTGTTTTACATGTCAGATACCTAATGCTTGTGAATTTTCCAACAAACCAGTCAAAGTAAGGAATTAAACTACCTAGATAGAACTCCTAACAACTCTATAAAACTCCCAAGAACCCATCATAGTACTAAAAACTACCCTAAATACCTAAACTAACGCCCCTAGAGAAACATCTACCTAGTCTAATGACAAAATCAGGATTCCATTCTAAGCAACTAAACTAAGCAAAAAATATAATATAGAAGAAAAGAAAAATGTAAAGTTCGAATACTTGGGATTTTTTGGAAATTGGAATTAATTACTAATTCATAATCTGACAAGTACAAAATGAAAACTTCATTCTCAATTCTATAAGAATTTTTATGAAAGCCTTTCATTTGCTTCTCTTCGATGAAGTTTGATTTTCCTAGAATGTATCCTATTTTTTGGCTTAATTCTTATTATGATGATCGTTTCAACCTCTGATGAAAAATATATACCTTGGTTATATTCCATCTCTTCAACAAGTTTAGTAATGAGAATAATGACCTTTTTTCCTTTGGATCAAAAGTCAAGTAAAATCAAGTTGAGTATTAAGTTCAATTATTTTATTTGTGTTCATAGCAAAAAAAGTAGTTTGTTTGTCGGAATCAAAGTATAAGATAATAATGACCTTTATTTATTTTGTTTCTAATTAGCCAGGAGCTCTTTAACATTGGAAAATCATACAATTACCTCATGGGGAGTTAACGGCACCTACGAATGATATAAATACTACTATTAATTTGGCTTTACTAACATTAGTGGCATATTTCTTTGTAGGTCTTAAAAAAAGGATTAGCTTATTTTAAAAAATATATTCAACCAACCTCAATACTTTTACCCATTAACATCTTAGAAGATTTCACAAAACCTTTATCACAATGAGGTAGAAATATAACTAACCTAATAGTCCCACCCATAAATTATCAAATCAGTAAATATTTACCTTATATGGTCCAAGACGAAAGAAGGTGAGTTGTAACCTACTCCTATGTCAAAAATTCCGCACACAATCACTATGTTAAAGCCCGACCTCTTTGGAAAGCCTATGAATGATGATACACTATTAAAATAGTAATATACTCATCAAAATTATAAAAATTATACCCATATTGCTATAGAAAAACTAGAGATGGAATTTGGGTAAAAACAATATTCCTATGGGCACCACAACCTAAAATTAAAATGGATATTGTCAAGAGAATCCTCGTAGCTTAGGAACTGCATGCTCAAAATATGAGCATAACTAGGGTCCCATACAAGCCGCAGTCAGTCCAAAAAGCTCAAATTGACACTCCCTCAACTTTCCCAAGCTTCCCCTAATCAATTATGAAGGAAATGATCAAGAATTAGGAGTTAAAAATGAGGAAGAAGACTTATATATTGCCAGGGGTCCCTTTATCGTGATTGAGGGAACCCCTTCACAACCACAATTAACCTAGTCCTATCTCTCCACAATCATAGAGTTTTGGTCGCAAATGCAAAAAAGGATTTAACTATTTATCATGCAATAATTCTACTCTTAACTCAGCTGGCCCACATCCATACCATTCTTATAGACTCCAACTACGATGAACAGATAAATAAATGCACAAGTACTCACATAAGGACTCATTTAATGAAACATACCATATGCTATATACTATATGTAACAAACATATGGAAGAAAAGATGGAATAAAAGATTATTACCTAAGTATGAAGTGGATAACACTTTCTTCTCCATATCAACACATGACACACTCCCTATAGAAAACCTACTACGGGCATCAACCACCACATTCGCTTGCCTAAAATATAAATGACTATCATATCATAATCTTTAAACAATTGCAACCACCTTCTTTGATGGAGGTTCAAATATTCCTGCTCAAATACATGTTGTAGACTCTTATGATTAGTCATACACTCTATATAGATAACATAGAGGCGAGGCAGACATTGATTTTACAGAAAGGCTCTTGCCATATTCACTACAGGGTGCCAACCACTTTTTAGTATGAATCACTTACATTGACACTCCAGATTTTAAAGGCAAACACAACAACTGCCAGCTAAAGTCCATGAGTGGGATAGTTCTGCTCATGAAGTTTAAGTTGTTAGAAAGCATAATACACTACCTTACCATGATGCATAAATACATTTCCCAAAACAACACAAAAGGCATCCCAGTATGCCACAAAATCTTCTAAACCCTTTCGCAAGATAATGACTAGGGTAATAGTCAACTTGGTTTTCAAACTTGGAAACTTTTCTCACAATGTATGACCAGTAAAACTGAACTTTCTTTTGAGTCAACTTAGTCAATGAGGAGGCTATAAAGGAGAGTCCCTTGATGAATCTACAATAATACCCTGCTAAATCTAACAAACTATAAATATTTGATGGAGATATAGGTTTGGGCTAATTTTTGACATAAATTTTCTGAGAGTCTATTTGAATACCCTATCTAGAGATGATATGACCTAAGAATGAAATTGACTTTAACCAAAATTCACACTTGGAGAATTTGGCATAGAGCTTACAGTATCGAAGGGTCTGAAGGACAACTCTAAGATGGTTTTCATGTTCTTCCTTGCTTCTAGAGAAAAAAAATATCATCATTGAAAACTATCATGAACAGGTCCAAGTATTTCTTGAATACATTGTTCATAAGGTCCATGAATACTATTGGAGAGTTAGTCAAACCAAAGGAAATGACCACAAGTTCAAAGTGGCCATAATGGTTTCTGAAAGATGTTTTGGGAATGTCTGAATCTATGAACTTAAGTTGATGATATCCTGGGCGAAGGTCAATTTTTAGAAGTGGCCATCACCTTGTAGCTGATCGAACAAGTCATCAATTCTTATGATAGGATATTTGTTCTTGATTGTGACTTTGTTCAATTAAAGATAATCAATACACATTCTGAGCGAACCATCCTTCTTGTACATAAATAAGATAGAGCCACCCCAGGGAGACATACTAAGGCAAATGAACCTATAGAGCTACCCTAGGGAGACATACTAAGGAAAATAAATCCTTCATCAAAAAGATCAGTTAATTAGTCCTTGAGCTCTCTAAGTTCTGCTTGTGTATTCTATATGGTGGAATGGAAATAGGTTGAGTGCCTAAATAAGGCCTATTCCAAAATCTATCTCCCTGTTAGGAGGGACTCCAGGTAAATCCTAAGGAAAGACATCCACATACTCTCTAACAACTGAAACTGACCAAATGATAGATAAACCCCTTAGAGATCATTTTCCTATCATTGAGGTATGAAATAAACATATCCTTACAAATAATAACATTACCTTTCCATTCTAAGATAGGTTCATCAGGAAACATAAAATAAATAATTCTAGTCCTACAGTCTACCATGGAATAGCACGAATGGAGAAATCCATGCCAAGAATGATGTCAAAATACACCATGTCTAAATTAACAAGATTAGCAGGAAAGATTCTATCAAAGACTAACACTAGGTATTTATGTTAGACTTTTTTAGTGATGATGGCATCACCAACTAGGGTTAAGAAGGAGAATGGCTTAGATAATTTTTTTTCAACATAATCCAAACTAACTAGCAATGAAGAGGGATACAAAACACAAGGTTGATCAAGGTCTATCCAAGTTCATCAATATCATCTAACTTTAACATATATGTGACAACATCAAATGACTGCTCCTGCTCCTTTTTGAAGCCTAATGATAACCTATTTTATCCCTGACCACTGCCAGTGCTAGAAAAATGGCCTTTCTAATCTGGACGAGTTGATGTACTACTGTAGATTAAGTGATCTGAAGTCCATTCCCACCATATATAGATGTGGGGTAGTCTCTGAGAAGTTTGGGCTTATCAAACTAAATAAACCTTTAGAAGGGCACTCCTGAATTCTGTGACCTGGCTATCCATATCTATAAAAAATTCCACATACCACCTGCCTTGATGATGAGGGGATGGATCCCTAAAACTCTACTGCTACTTTTTTGGGGTACCCTTAGGCTAACTAAACTCTATTGAAACATTCCTCATCTTCTTGCTGTGAAAAGTTTTTCTTGTCTTAACCTTTTCCCCTTTTATTTGCTCTAAGCAAATAGTCAGTTGACCCATATCCATACAAATAATTAGAATATCTTCTCGCCTTTACTTACCAAGTATGGATAAGATGATAAACAAATATATCCATACAATTATGCGTGACAATTTCTGGGGCCTACATAGGAAGTTGGGTGAACTCTATCGCATATTCAACAACCATCATAGAGCTCTGCTTCAGACTAAAAAATTCCCTCATAATCTCACTTCTCTTTTCCCTTGGAAAGAATCTATCCAAGAAATCCCTGTTGAACTCAGCCCAAGTAGGAGGGGCTACCCCTGCCAGCCTATTCTTCTTCCATTGGTCAACTAAATCTTGAGCCACATCATTCAACTAGTACATTCCCAAATCTACCTTGTTAACCTCCATCACCCTCATGGTGTAACACACCCTCTTAACCTCCTAAATAAACCCCTTTAGGTTGTCCCCTACCTTAAAACTATGGAAGACCGGGTGATGTATCCGCATAAAGTCCCTAACTCTAACTATACTAGCATCCTAAACAACTGGTTGAATGGATGTAGTTTCTACCCGTTGCTGAGTCTAGGCAATAACAATCTAGGAAATCAAATGCGTCATGATGTGAAATTTAGCATTGGTGATATTGTGTCGCTTATGAACTAGTGGATCCTAATTCTGTTGACCTTGATTCATATCCTAAGAGATGGTTGTCTGTGTGGAGGCATGATCTAAAATACATAAATCGCGAGTCAGAAAAGAATAAACACTAGTGGAACATCTCACATAACAAGGAATAAACACTTAATAACAATGAAAACTCCAAATAAAATACCACTAAATCAACTGTATGAAAGCCGCTAAGTATTAAAGTACTAGGCTGCTAGGACAAGTCCCTAGCTAGTATTAGAATAAAATAAATAAATGTATCAAATAGGCTGAACTGATCTAACTGATATAAACCAATAAAAATGAAATATTCCCGACCTATAGGAACTCACCAAGTCTCTGAATAGCTAAGGATTGTAGATTTGGTAAACTGTGAGGATGTATAGCCTGACCTACATCTGAAATCATGCAGCAAAAGATTATGTGGTCAGTACATAAAATATAGATCAAGTGGGAAAAGGTCAATAATAGGCAATATCAACATGATAAATATAAGTACAAATGAACTATGAATAGGCTATGCAATACACGATCAATTATAGGTAAAATCAATTATTCAAGAAAAGTTAACCAACATTGCAAGTGTAAGAAACATACTCATTTCAAATCATGAATAACAATTTCAAAATAACTGACATTTAATATTTTTTTGGAGGTTCTATAACCGACATATAAGGCCATGTGAGTATCCATAGAATTCAACAAACTGCAAGATGAAAGGAGTACCTTGCCCCGGCATAGGCTTAATACCTAACAAGTAACCTAGTGGATCTAACTAAGCTAGGTCTATCATAATAATGCCTTTTAGGCACATGGCATTATATGGTTGGAAACATATTTCTGGGATCGGGTCTTTCGACCTAATTTTCCCGGTATTAATACTACTCCCAAAACATATCACTGCTCTTGAGATGACAGTTAATAAAGTTTAAGTGAAAACTAATTAGATATCATGTCTTAGCCTCTTCGAACAAACTTTATCAAAATACTTCTTGTTTTAGTGACATCATGTCTATCCTAAAACTGATGCAAGTACTTAATTAACTTGTAAAATTCTAAAATTATACATAAAAACCTTTTTCATGAATCAAGAGAGTTGAATTTTAAAGTTTGAACAAGTTAGGTTCACAATTTATCTTGACAATATTTTAATGTAAGCATGGACCATGATATAATAATGCAAGATTTTATAGAAATCATTTAATATCATAGGTTGGAACTGTAATGACCCTCATGGTCATTTATGATAATTATGCTACTTTTTGAATTATAGAGCATTTTGATAGTTACCCCAGGTCATTTATGACTTGTTAGGACCGGTAGTTTGGATCCCTGGCGACTCAATTGAGAAATGACTTTTTTAGAGCCTAAAACTAATTACTCATTGAACAAAGTCAAATTTCCTTCAAGAAGAGCTTAGAATTAAGTTCCGATAGTTTCTCTAGCTCCAAAATGCCAAACAAAGTCAAGATTGACCTTAAGTTATTGTTTTGGAGTTTTCGTTAGTAATTTATGTCCTTTTATGGATTTTAGTTAAGTTTAAGGACTAAAGTATATCTTGGGTCGTATTTTGATGTTTGGAGTGTCGGATCGGAATTCTGACGCTCTTGTAAGCTCCAAAATAGTGAGTTTAGGCTAGTAAAATAGTTGGTGTTTCTGTTATTATGCCCATTGTGATTTTGAGTACCTTGGTGAAGAAGTGCATTTTTGGGGTTTGAGGAGTCATTTTGCTTAAACAACTTCGAATGGTCATTTTGATGTTTCCATTAGATTTGTAATGTCGCTTTTATATTGTTTACATATTTGGTTTATTGAAAATAGACTCGGGAAGCTCCTTTCTAGACTCCTCAGAGATTATGATTTGAGATGGTATGCAACTACAGGCACAAACTGCCCCTGCCGGGGGGGGGGGTCGCACCGATGGAGGTTTCTCCTACAACCATAGGGAAAATCTCTCCCCAGTGACCAAGGGCCTCCCTAGTGACAATTGCCCCTGCTCCAAAATTGTCACCCCATCGAGAATTAAAGTGAATTTAAGTAACTGCAACCCCTTTACTTCTTCCATTTAAAAAATCAAAAACACGATTTTTTTCTCAAATGTCAAGGTATAAAATCTTTCCAATACTGAAGATAGCATTCCCAAATGATTCTTTGCACTGTCCCCACTTTCGGTAAGTCATTCTTCTCCCTTTAATATGTAAATCCTTAGGTTCCTCCATTGATGAATACACAGTTTGTGAAATCAAAAAAATCATGCCATAATCTGTATATTATTGATTAGTTCTTCTCTATTTGGGTAGATATTGCTTCTACTACTAATTATACGTAAAAATTCTGACATTTAATTCCTCAAAATCACATCTTTAACTCTATTAGGGTCAAATCTGCCTATGCTGTTTTGAAGCCCTTAATGCACTCGAATTGTGCTTGATTTTGGAGCACGGGTTCCTGGTAACATTGGGAACCCCATGGCGATGTTAGGCCTATTCAAGAATTTATTATAAAATATATCGTTAGACTCAGATTAACATATAGAATACTTTGGCGCAAGTTTCAGATCATTTGGAGATCGTTTGATGTCAGTTAGAGCAAGATACATGACAATGCAATACTTTATCACTGGATGACAGTAGGATCCATGGGGATATCTCTGGGCGTATAGCTTTAATAATTGTACTAAATAGCATCCATGAGTTGGTTAGCTAGGTTGTATAGTAACCTTGTATCGTTCCTTCATCCATTCCATGTTGATATTTATATCTTGGCATCCTATTGATACGGTACCTGTGACTTAAAACTTGACTAGAGATACCTTTGTAGGGCATAAGATGTTGATATTACATGATCATATGCTTATATGTATAATTTTTGATGTGTTGTGATTCATGACATGAGAGGTTGGGCCTATGGCTCCGATGTGAGTTCATTGGGGCTGGGTCAGTATCACCACTTGATGTTTAATAATAATGATTTGAGTAATAATGATGAATAATGAAATAAGTTAAAAATAAGAATATTTAATAATAATATAAGTAAATGGCTTTTTAACTGTTTTAGACGCAGCGTTGTATTGAGTACCCCGTAATACTATTTTCACTTATTTTAGTCCAGGGTTTACCTATGGCACAGGAAATAACATTTGATTAATAAATGCTAGGACTTGAGACCGACTCTATTTGGCAGTGAGTACAACCGCTGGGACTTGAGTCCATTGTCATACGACAGTAAGTACAGCTTTTTGATACTTATGGCACTACCAATTATAGAGACATGATGGCACCCAACTTATTGAGGCTTTTAGTGATATGATGATATACAAGCCTTATACATCTTGACTTGTCGAGCAGGTCTTAATGATACTATTGATATGAGGCACGAGATGCCAGACCATTGAGACCTTTGAGGTTCTAATATTTGGGATGTAAGGCTATATAACGTTACAGATCGTACGTAGTGACATACCTCCATGGACCTTGCCTCTGGGCTACTACTGACAAGGAGAGGGAGATATACCAAGAATATTTAGGTTAGTCTTCCATGGGTTCTTCCTACTGGGACTACGGGTGGAGATGCGTACGTAGGATTTGTTACTTCACATTATTGTATTACTTTTCTGCACTTGTTTTCTCAGTGTACCCCTAGTAGTATGTGGATGCCTACGGGTGAGCGTGTTTCTGTGTATGTTGTGCTTCTTTCTAGGGGACTTGTCAGTGTTTACTTGCTTTACTTATTTATTCCTATTACTGCTTAGTTATTATTATTGGTTAATTGCAGCTTCATGCCGTGTGGGACTTTGTGCTGTACATTCTTATTCAGTCATCTACTAGCTTACTTTAGGTTACCGGTATACCATTCATATTTTCCTTTATTCTTCTTTTGTCTTCTTATTTATTAAATTATTATTAACATATATTGGTGCAAGGATTTCAGGTACGTCTTTTTTCATTGTCTGAGATCCTGTTAGATGATTAGCTAGCGATAAATGTCTACTTGTATTTGATTCCTATTTGAGTAGCTAGCTTTCCCTTGTTGTGCTATTTAATTTTTTGACCCCTTTATTATATTTTGTTATTTACTGCTTTACTGTTATTATGTGCCTAGTGGGCCCTCGAATCCTACTGGGTACGGGTTGCTTCGACAGCTTGGGCTCGTACAACACTTGCACATGTGCAGATCTAAGTACAAGTTCCCAACCGTAATCACAACCTACTATTTGTGTAGTTATGTTTTCTTTTGGGATTCAGGGTGAGCTTCGTGTTTGACTTTTACATGCTTCTCTTTGGATTTGACATTTCTATTTGATCTCCACGTATTTCGGAGACACAGTTATATTAGATCTATTTTGGATTTCTTTATTCTGTACCTAGAGACTTGTTTGACACTAATATCGGGTTTTGGGGAATTTATTTTGATTCTTTAAACTTCCTCTTTTATTACCTTCTTATTATTATCGCGTTATGCTTTTCACAATTGATATAATAGTCCTCCACTTTGGCTTTGGACTACGCGGTTGGTTCTCCTACTGGTGGTATAGTAGGTGCCATCATGATCCATGATATCTGGTCGTGATAAGTTGATATCAAATCCTAGGTTCGTCGGTGTCAGTGTAACAAACCAATGTTTAGTAGAGTCCTGCGGATTGGCCCGGAGACGTCCGTTGCTTATCTTCGAGAGTCTATAGTGTCATTTTAGGAAAATTGACTCTTTCTTTTAAATCTTGTATCACACGTACATCCTTGAAGGTTTCTTGAAAATGTCACTCATTGTCATTACTCTTTCGCAGATGCCCCGCACACATTCTTTCACAGCTAAAAAGATAGATAGAGCACCGATTGAAGTGCCTTTTCCAGCTACTACTTTTGAGGTCCCACCGGTGCCTGCAGTACCTGTTGCAGCACCTATCCCAGCATATGCTATAGTGCCATCTCCTGATATTCGTAGCGTACTATAGTAGCTTCTCAGTGCTTTTGGAGGTCCTCCTACATATGGAACACAGCCAGTAACTCCAGTATCTTAGGCTACAGCTGTAGTTCCTATAGTGCAGTTAGTTCCACCTGTTGTTCCAACAATGACTTCTACACCAGTTCAGGTTATACTAGTGCCAGCCATTGCTCCTGTTGTTGAGCAACAACTAGCTATGAAAGACAGGGACAGAACCTCCTGACTAGATTCCTGAGGTTGGATACCCCCATATTCACTGGAGTACCAGGGGCGGATGCTCATGAGTTCATAGTTGAGTGCAAAAAAATATTGACCAACATGGGTGTATTGCAGACCCATGGTGTAGCCTTTTCCACCTACCAAATACGTGGTGCGGCTAAGTAGTGGTGGAAAGAATTTATAGTTTTCAGACCCACAAGTTCATCACAACCGACTTGGGGCTGAATTTTATAAAGTCTTCATGAGAAAGTTTTTTTCCAGGGCTGAGAGAGAGCACCGGAGAGAAGAGTTTAGAAAGATTAAACATGGTTCTATGTCTGTTGCATAGTATGAGGCTAAATTTCATCAACTTTCAATCTATGGGGTTTATTGTATGCCTAAATAGGAGGAGAAAGTCTATCGGTTCGCTTATGGGTTGACAGATAGGCTTCGTGAGGTGGTAGCGTTATTGCTTTTAGATGGTCTTCCTTTTCAGACTGTAGTTCATCATGCAAACTCAATGGAGCTCTCTATCGAGTTGTGTCAACATAACAAGAAGAGGAAACGACATCAGAGAGTTATAGTGGGTCCTGTTCTGGGGTCCGCAATTAGTTTTATTAGGAATTGGGCCAGTCTAGTAGGCCTGTGCAAAAGTCATTGTAGGTTTCATCTCAATCTCTTACACAGTATTCACATGGAGCCGGTTTATCACATTAGGGTGGTCATATGGGTTCTTATAGAGGAGCCTAAAAGAATGGGCTAATTGGGCCATGTTATAAGTGTGGTCTTATAGGCTATTATGCTAGAGTGTGTCCACATAAGGGAACTATTCAACCTACTCCTCAGTCTGTACAACCATTGAGATTAGTGCCTCTGCCGGTTAAAGGTGGGGCAAAGGGTGGTTATAGAGGTGGTGCCTAGCATGGTAGGGGTGGTGGTCTCATGGTGATGATTGCCAGTGATATGCAGTTCCTGCTCAACCTGAGGATGTGGCCTCAAATGCTGAGATTACAGGTTTGATTTCTATGTGTTCCATACCTGCATTAGCATTATTTGATCCTGGGTCTACTTGTTCATATATGTCATCTTATTTTGCACCCAGTTTGGGGTTTCCTAGTGATGTGATGTCTATATCTATGCATGTTGCTTCCCCGATAGGGGATTCTTTAGTAGTGGATTGTGTGATCCGATCATGCTTGATTTCAATTAGCGTATTAGACACATGGGTTGACTTAATGTTGCTAGATATGGTGGTCTTTGATATTATTCTAGGTATGGATTAGTTGTCCCCTCATCGTACGATTTTGGATTGTTATACCAAGACTGTCACCTTAGAGGTACCAAGATCATCTCTGGTTATGTGGCATGGTTCTAGTAGCCGCGCACCGACAGACTTTCTCTCTTGCCTACAGGCTAGGAGGTTAGTAGGGAGGGGGTGTTTGGCATACTTAGCTTATGTTTGTGATATTCAGGCTGAGACTCCTACTCCTGGGTCTGTTCTTATTATTTTTGAGTTCCTAGATATATTCCCGACCGACCTGCCAAGCCTACCACCAGAGTGGGATATCAATTTTTCTATTGACTTAGAGTTGGGTACTAAGAGCATTTCTATTACTCCATATCGTATGGATCCTGCTGAGTTAAGAGATCTGAGGGTTCAGCTTCAGGATTTGCTAGATAAAGGTTTTGTCCATTCCAGTGTGTCACCTTGGGGTGCACCAGTTCTATTTGTGAAAAAAAAGATGGTACAATGAGAATGTGTATTGATTATCGGCAGCTGAATAAAGTTACTGTAAAGAACAGATATCCTATTCCAAGAATTGATGACTAGTTTGATCAGCTTCAGGGAGCAGTAGTGTTTTGTAAAAGTGATTTAAGGTCTGGTTACCATCAGTTGTGGATCCGGAGAAAGGATATCCTAAGACAACTTTCAGGACCCCTTATGGTCATTATGAGTTTTTGGTTATGTCTTATGGTTTGACTAATGCTCCGAAAACTTTTATGGACTTAATGCACAGGGTGCTTAAGCCCTACTAGGACCGGTTCATGATTTTTGTCTTTATCGATGACATCTTGGTGTATTCGCTGAGTAAGTTCGATCACGAGTAGCACTTGAGATTGATTCTCCAAACACTAAAAGAACATAGTCTTTATGCCAAGTTCTCAAATTATGAGTTTCGGTTAGTGTTTGTTGCATTCTTTGGGAATGTAGAGTCCAAGGCTGGGATTAAAGTTGATCCAGCAAAGATTCAGGCAGTACGTGATCTGCCACCACCAACTTCTGTTTTGGAGATTTGCAGTTTTGTGGGTTTGGCTGGAATTATCGGTGCTTTATTAAAGGTTTCTCATCGATTGCAGTGCCTTTGACTAGATTGACTTGGAAGGATGTTTCCTTCCAATGGTCTGGCGATTGTGAGTTGAGCTTCTCGAAGCTCAAGGTCTTGCTGACTTCAGAGTGATTTATGACCTTGCCAGTGGAGTGTCAAGGTTTTTTCGTGTATTTTGACACCTCAGGTGTTGGTTTTGGTTGTGTTCTGATGCAGCAGGGTCTAGTTATTGCATATACTTCGAGGCAGATGAAGGTTCATGAGCAAAACTACTCCACTCATAACTTAGAGTTGGCGGTGGTGGTGTTTGCACTTAAGATTTGGAGACATTATTTTTATGGGTCCAGTATAAGATCTTCATTGACCATCGTAGTCTTCAGTAAATTATGAGTCAGAGGGAGTTAAATTCCAGGCAGCGTAGGTTGATTGAACTACTGAAAGACTATGACATTTTCATTCTCTATCAATAGGGTAAGGAAAACATAGTGGCAGATGCCTTGAGTCGAAAAGCGGTCAGTATGGGTAGCCTAGAAGCCTTGTCAGTTTCTGAGAGGCCACTAGTGGTGGAAGTCCAGTTGTTGGCTAATCAATTAGTTAGGATTGATCTTTCAGACCCCAGGTATGTATTAGCATGTGTTGAGGCCAAATCTTCCTGGATAGATCAGATTTGACAGCGTCAGTTCAAGGATAAGCAGTTGGTTGCTCATCGTAGTCATATATTAGCCGGAGTGGCCAGCAGGGCTTCTATTGATTCAGTTGGGACTCTTCAGTATGATGGTCGCATATGTGTACCTCAGGTTGATGACTTGGTGCAGTTGATCTTGCATTAGGCTCACAGTTCCAGATATTCTATTCATCCTGGTGAAGCCAAGATGTATCGAGATCTACGACAATTGTATTGGTGGAGTGGAATGAAGAGGGATATTTTTGAGTATGTGTCTAAGTGTTTAAATTATCAACAGGTTAAGTATGAGCATTGGAGACCGGGTGGTTTGATGCAAAGACTCCCTATTCCGGCTTAGAAGTGGGAGCGGGTGACTATGGACATTGTTTTTGGGTTACCGCGGACTAGCAGAGGTTTCGATACGATTTGGGTCATTGTTGACAAGCTACCAAGTCAGCGCACTTCATTCCTACTCATTCCTCTTATAAAATTGAGCGTCTTGTTCAAATCTACATTCATGAGATGGTCATAGTGCATGGTGTTCCTGTCTCTATTATTTTTGACAGGGGCGCCCAATTCACTTCACAGTTTTGGAGATCTATTCAGCGAGACTTGGGTGCGGAGGTGTATTTGAGCACGGCATTTCATCCGCAGACCAATGGTCAATCCAAATAGACTATTCAAGTGTTAGAGGATATATTAAGAGCTTGTGTGATTGACTTTAGTGGTGCTTGGGATCAGCACCTATCGTTGGCTGAGTTACACTTATAATTATAGTTATCACTCAAGAATTGAGATGGAACCATTTGATGTGATGTATGGTAGGCATCTTAGATCACCTATTGGATGGTTTGATGGTTTTGAGGCCAGAGTTCGGTCTACAAACTTGTTGCGCGAGTCACTTGATCGGGTACGATTGATTCAGGATAGGTTAAGGGCAGTACAGAGTAGGCCAAAGAGCTATGCTATCTATAGGATTCATTCCTTAGAGTCTAGAGTTGGCGATAAAGTGTTTCTGCAGATATTTCCTATGCACAGTCTGATGAGATTTGGCAGGCGTGGCAAGCGTAGTCCCAAGTATGTTGGTCCATATGAGATTTTGGAGAGAGTTGGTGATGTTGCCTATAGGTTGGCCTTACCTCCTATGCTTTCATCTGTTCATCCGGTATTCCACGTTTTTATGTTGATGGTATATCCCCAATGAGTCTCATATCATTAGGGAGGATTCAGTGCAAGTATATGAGGATCTATCCTTTGTTGAGGAGCTGGTGAAGATATTTGCTAAGGACGTGAGGAAGTTGAGGACTAGGGAAATTCCAGTGGTTACGGTACAATAGAAGCATTAACCAGTCGAGGAAGCTACTTGTGATATCAAGAGTAAGATAAGGAAGCAATATCCATAACTGTTTGAGGAATCAGGTACACTCTCTTGCCAATTATTTCCTGTCTTTTCTTGACTTTC
>JBDJHY010392031.1:0-18231 GCA_039654485.1 Withania somnifera | reverse complement strand
ATATTACATGGGAATTAGTGTTATTCCTATTCTACCACTAAGACCCCATAATTAATCTATTCTAAAACATTAAGTATCATTACTATCAAACAAAAGCGAAAGACAAGAAAACAGCGAGGTCTTCATTCTATCCAGAGACTAGGATTCCAAGCCTTTGAATTCTTCAAGGTTTTACTCAAAGATTTCACTTCAATTTATTTATGGGGGTTGAATGAGAGTATAATTTCACTCTCATATCCAAAACTACAGATTTTCAAGCAATATTATGGATTCTTAAATCTAGGGTTCAAACCCCAAAATTTATGATTTTTATGCAAGTTGTCTTAATATCTTAAAGTATGCAAGATCTATATGTTTCAATACTTATATCATGATCTCTATATGTTTTCCATGAATTATCATTATAAAGCATGTTTTAACTTGTTTAGTATTGTTTTGACAAGAATTTATGTGTTTTTTCATGTTGAAGTGAACCTATATCATGATTTTTGGACATGAATTTATGAAATCTGACACAAATTTATCGAGGCTTATAAAATAGTATGATATAGATATGAAAACAAAATGTAGGTTCTACGGGCATCTAGATATGTCCTTTTTTAAGTTTTTTTATAAGTATGAGAATTATATATGTTTTGGTAGGGGTATATAGCATCGAGTGGACTGAGTATGTACTTGTTAGAGGAGGGTTTATAGTCCCAAATCTATGTATCCACCGCAGGTTTACCTTTATGATATAATTTTGGATCCTTAATTAAAATCACATAATTAGTTCGAAATGTGGAGGATTAGAGTGAGCCCTTTGCTAGTGTGGGTTTAGTACATTGGACCTTTTTCATGTGGATTTATGACATCCATATAGCTCATAGTATGGTTTCTATCGGTTAGTAGAAACTCCCACCTCATGATTTAAGATTTAAAACTAAACTAGGTGCTTTTAACCAGATAAGACATGGTTTACTTCTTCCATTAAAACTTGATACAAGATTGTTGAATTTCTTTTTATTACTATTATTTGGATCATTTGCATAGATTTTGAGATTCATAACTTATTCTAGTCTCTTTCACTATTATTTTTACGTCTTGATTATTATTATGGTTATTTTATGCATACACTCTCATACTAGTATATTCTATGTACTAACCTCATTAGTGATTTTGAGTTTTTATGATTATGTAGAAACAGGTCTCATATCTTATTAGTGTGGTTAGTATCAGTTCAGTTCATAGTAGCTTGGTGAGTCCTCACAGTGCCGGGGACTAGAGTTGTTCTCATTTGTGATTTCGCTTTCTTTTCAGTTTATGTTGAGAGCTGACTTGGGGTTTGACCCAGCGATTTTCCTTATTTTAGAGGAAGTTTCAGACATAACATGTTAGTAGAATGTCATTCTTGTTTTATTTTTTTGTAGATGTTGTCCACTTACATTTATCCTTGAGATTTCTTAAGATGTTCTTGTTATGTATTTATATCCTTCTATTGTACGTTAGTTATGACCAAGTGCAGGTACCAAGGACTTTCTTAGGATCACTTATGAGTCCTGAGTGTCATGTTACGTCCAGAGGGTAGCCTTGGGGAGTGAAAAGTACCCGATTCGATCAGCAATCCCAATTGAGACGGAATTGCATATGACCATCTAAGTTGAATTTCAATATTTGAATGATGTTAATTACATAATTTATTTTTAAAATTTTATTGTTGCCTATTATATCCATACACTAGGGCTTAAGAATCATTATATGTCGTTAGATAATTTTTATCATGTGTAAATTTATGTGGGCTTGCATATGACCATCAATGTGTGAATGGTGTTACTTTATGTAATTTTATTTTATTTATCTAATTATTACCCTTTTTAGCCATAAACAAGTGGTTGTCTCTATATTCTATAAGTCGGATTTAGAATCTAATAAAGGTAAAGTATATACGAAGTTGTCTATAAAAAGTGAGTTTGTATATTTAATTCTTTTGAGTTTTTTCCTCAAGGTAACAACCTATTAGGATGATAACAATCTATAATATATGAATTTGTGAATTTTACCAAACTGAATTATAGATTTGGTAGATGATGATTGTCTAGAATACACTACTTAATAAGTATATAATAGATGATATATAATGTCGATTAATATCCATTGTTGTCTATTTTGAAGCCCCAATTGTCATAAAGCACAAATTTTCAACGATAGCATGTCAGCGTTGCTTATATAAACAATTAAGACATTATTTAGACTCCGCATTTTTTTATCTTCATCAAATTCTCAATTCTCTTAGTTTGAACACGTTTATGATGTCTCAGTCATCTAAAACTTCCAGTCCAAAAGTGCTACTTTTGTTATGCATATCCTATCTTAATGATGTCATGCACCGACAAGCATCCAGTCGTATATTATATAATTGTGGAGTTGGAAAAGTGAGTTCTTATAAATAATGTATTCATTGTTTGACATGTTTAAGTAATAAATTTCTCTAATTATTTGTATTTTGGTTAGGATAATGGTGGATGTTTAGTTAGAGTGGATTGAGTGATGCACCAAACTAGGAGAAACAAGCAGCCATCATCATTAACACTAGGACCTCAAAGATCAACATTTCAAGGCAAAACCAAGTTTAAACTACTGAAAAGGCTCTGAGAATCTGAAGAGGATAGGGATATACTTAAGACATTGTTTAATAAATCTAAATGCAAAAGTATCACTTGAAAGATTTTCTAAGAGACGCTAAAATAGAGAGTATGAACTAAAATAGAGACTGATAGTGGTTGAAAAGAAAGAGAATTGACTTAAGATCATAGTGAATTGTTTATTATTAGCATTGGTTGTTTTGGAAATAGATGTCTTAGTATTACAACTGGATTTACCAACTGAAATGTCTGAAAATGAAAAGTATTAGTATTGACTATTTGGAAATGGGTTTGTTGGATGTTTGGCTAAAAATGATGATCAACTATGATACCAATCTATAATAATTGAAAAAAACTTCTATAATGATAATCATTGACTACAAGTCTATAATAATCACTAACCCATTCATAGAAATAGTTTCACAAGGAAACATCTCAACACTCTTCAGTAAAAAAAAACTTCACAAGCCAGTAACAAACTTCAGAAAAGAATAATTTCACGGGAATCCAGAAAACTTCTATAAAAAGAATTGTTTGGAAAATTAAAACTTGAATATATACAAAGATATAAAAAGTAAATTGTTTGTCAACATTGTCAACACATCGCAAATTGAAAATTATTCTTATATTACATGACATATCCCAATTATTTGTCTTCTTCAATGACCTTATATCACACATAATCTACTTTTTTCTCCTCTGTTTAAGAATATGGTTCACTAGGGACCTCGTCACATGGAAATTCAACTATTTCTTCCTTATCTTCCTCCTCTTCTTAGACTTATGCTTTCCTAGGGACCTCATCATTTTCAAGGTTTGTATATTATTCTTGAGTTCCCTTTTGAAGATCAGCCTCTTCATCTGCCTCTTCAAAGAGATTTTCAACTTTAATGACTCCGACAATATATATGAGGTTCACTCTACCTGGATGATAAGGGAAGTTGTTCACATGTACAACATTTCTATTTAATGTGGCATGCAACATTAAAAAGATTTAACAACAATAAAATAGATCTTTCAGCTTGTTCCTCCTGTTAATGCTTTTTCTTCTCATTCTTCCTAATTCTTTCCTCATTAATAAAAGCAATAATATCCTTCAAAACATCCTCTAAATTCGACACACACTCAAGCAGTCCCCACTCGACAAATGTACCTAGCACTGATCCTCCATGCTAGATTCCACACAATCACTGGAATGACACACAACATGACCACTAATAGATTAATCATCACTGATGCTCTTTTCCCATCCTTTCCTTTAAGCATAGTCGCACCTTGCAAATTAGCCTTCAGGGCACCAATGAACTTATCTTTTTCCTCTTCGAGGTATGGCAAAAATGTGACCATGCAATCTTACACCATCTCACATATAGTAGGAATAAGGTAAGGGTGCACAATCTAGAAATAATCAAATAAAAATATTAGACAATATTAATCATTAGATACAAGTTTTGCAAAACAAGAGATACTAGGAAAAATTTGATACCTTTGTACTTGTCACTACAATCTTAAATAGATCACCTTCAATCTTACCCTTTTTTAAATGTGTCATATACATATCTAGGGATGGCAAAAGAAAAACTTGTGACTTAGTAGCATGATGTTTAAGATTGGTAAAATCTTCATACATATAAATCTATAATCAAAATAAGAATAATAAATAAAGGTCTATAATATATTAAGATATATAAATAATAGTATACAATTAAAGGATTTATTGGTTGATAATATATACCATAAATGTACAATGAAAGTCGTAAAGAGTATAATATGCATTATTCTTCTCAATATGTGCTTGTTTTTGCTTCATCGGGTCAATCTTGTTCTTGAGATAGTCTAATGTCAAGTTAAAGGATTCCTTCCCCTGAGGGTATTTCCCGAAGAAATCTAAGGGGTCCACCATTTTGATTGAATTTGTGTCCATATTCTTGGACACATCTTCTGCAAGCAACATCTAATGCAAGAACCACACTGAACAACAAATAAACTTGCCATCCTCATTCAGCCTATTACCTCTAACCAACTCTAATAACTTTGTTCCTATAACATTCTTGTTTTTTGTAACTGTAGTACAAACATTTCCACCGTTGTCACATACCTTCTTCAATATTGATTTATAGGGATAAGAAGAATAATTTAAACTCGTAATCAAAACAAACTCCTTCAATTCAAAATATGTTGGCTTCTCATTCACGCAGAACCCCATCTCATGTAAAAATTATTATTTTATTTATCATATGCAAAAGAATATAATTGACCATTAGTCCATTGAATCTAAGGTCTTACGATAGTTTTATTAATTTTTCAAAACATGAATGCTTGAACCTTTTCTTAAATCTTTGATCTGTTAGAATTTTACTAAATCAAACTATATTTTCATCCTTTCCCTATTAGGGACTTTTGATGGAAACGTTCCAAGGTCATTCTTCCAAGTAGCAAGGTTATGATTCTCCATATTACTTTTTCTTACACAAAATGTCAAGGACCAGGAATTATAGTCCTCAAAACCCTCATCGCCTTCTCCTTTTCTAACATAACCCTCAACACGATCATCACTACCCTTAACTATATTTGATTCTTCATCTCTCTCATCAATATATTGATCAATATCAGCCATGGTATCTGAGTTTGATGTCGATTCTTTCTCTATTAATTATTTTGTTTTCAAATACTTGAACTTTTTCCACTGTTTCTTTTTCTACCACTAGAACGACTTTTATCTCCCTTTCTTCTTCTGGTTTTAACCATCTTTTATGATCTATATATGCGGAAAGAATCATTCATTGGCAACTATAATATAAAAGCAATACTAATAGACCTCAAGTCTATCAATAGAACATAAATTTACAACAATATAAATATGATTTTTCATTATCGAAATAAGAAAAATAAGTATGATTTCTCCACATATTAGGACAATCATATAGGAAGCAACACCATTCAAATATTACAAACACAAGGATAAAGTAAACTGAAAATAGGATATAAAATCTAGAAAAGCAAGGATAAATAACCAAAATTTTTAATAAATAAATAAAAAATTAATACAATCAAGTATAAGTGAAAAAGATTATCAGTATTCAAATACATCAAATTAGAAATTTAGGAAATTCTAAAATTGTATGTAGAAAATGAAGAGATAAGAAAGAACATCAAAATAAAAATTAAGGTGATCGAAATTTGGAGTTGTGGGAAAAGAAAAATCCACAGAGGATAATTATCAATGGTTTTCGATTGAGAAGCGAGAATGTAAAGAAAAAGAGGAGAGAGAAAAGGATTATGTGTATTTTAGAAAAATATAAAGATACTTGAGCGTAGTTTAATTGATTTAAAATATGGACCCAAACTTTACAAAATAGATAAAAGTACTCTGACCCCACCATGGTCTCACCTTTTTATATTTTTAACTAAAATCATAAAAAGTAAATCAAAACAAAAGTAAATGTATTTTGTAAATTAAGTTATCAAAGTAGCTACTATCATGCTAAATATTCTAAATTAATTCAGGACGTAAATCCAATGAGATTGTACAAGCAAAGTAGAATGTAACTCCAGATATTGTACCCACAAGAATTTGATGAATTAAGGTTTTAGTTTGAATTCTTATTTAGATATTCAGTAGGTAACAAAAAATTGAGAGTGATTTTTATGTTTGAATGTAATCTCCTAATAAATATAAACAACCTACAGTTTTAGCATTTTACGTGAGCTAAATGATCCAGAGTCATGATATTTTGACAATCCAATTAAATTATCAAATTGTACGCTTGATTAATCTTCTGAGTTACTAGTGTCAGTTGATAATTTTTATGTTGAGAATATTTCAAATAACGCAAAGCCTACTTGACTATTCCTAACACCTATATTTCTGTGGTCATCAATTGATAGTGAAGTGCATTTGATTTCTCTTTGTATCAACTAGGCAAGGCTAATAGGTCTATTCTTGTCAACAAATATTTACCCTTTCCCTATAAGGTTCACAACGAAGCCTTATTTTCCCTTATTACATATATAGATTCTCTATTTCTAGTCAAATTAATGCACCATAGATAGTGTTTGAGAAATAATCAACTACCAAAAAATTAAAATCAAAAGAATATGAGAAAAATCAATAACGAAAAAATAAACAATACAATAATCAAACATCAACTTTCATATTTTTACTACAGCCCTAGATACTATGAGTTTATCTACTCATGAATTGATTACAAGCAATTAAATTCATGAATAACTAATGTTTCATTTACTAAAGAACATGTAAATAAAGTAAACCTGACATACTTATGTTCTTGCCTTCATTTTAAGTTTCAATACTTGAAAAATGAATAAAAATGATCTAAAGAAATGTGCACATCACATATAGACACACACACATATATACATAGAGAGAGAGAGTGTTCCCAAAATACACCAAATTGTTCTACTCTTTTAATAAATAAAAAGGCAAAACCCAGCCCTCAAATGGCTTGAGGTGATGCCCCAAGCCTTTTGGATAGTTGATTTTCTTGGAAATGTTGGGAGCTTCTTTATGTTCTATTAAACACCATAGTCCTTGCCTCAAGCATTGCGTTAATGCGTTTATGCATCTTTGACTCTTTTTCATCCTATTAAGCCTCATGTATTTGTCCTGCACTATTAGGCTTGTACCTTATAAATATTATTGGATTCTATTCAGACTTTAAAGGCTCTTAACTCTTTTAATCTCCATAGTACACATAAAAATAGCCATCATAAGTGTAACTCATATCAAGGAAGCTCAAAATTATACAATAAAGAGATCAAACATGAGGCGGATGATAGTAAAATTTCATGATTTTTAGACCCATACCAACTAATAGTAAGATATTTATATTATCTTGATAAGGCATCAATTGTTCTATTTTCAATCCCTTTTTTGAATCGGACTTCATAGACTTGTCATCATAGTTTAGTTAATCACTTTTGTTGAATGGTGTCTACAACATTTTGCTTCAAAAGGTAATTCATGATTTGATGATCAGTATTCATAATAAAATGCATATATTTAAGATATTTACACCATATATCAATGTCATTCGACAAGATAAATACTCCTTCTCATATATGGACTTGCACCAATGCCTAGGAGCCAAAACCTTGCTATAACAAGAAATAGGTATGCCTGCTTTGCTGTATAAGCACAACATCTGTGCTAGTATTGTTGTAAGTCTCAACAAGAAAATTTATGATTAATGTGGTTAAGAAATAATATGAGTATACATCCTCAGACCATATCCTAATTTGATAGTAGACTGCTCTCAAAATAATTTTAGAAAAAATCACAGCACCATGTTGGTAGTAGGGTACTTATTCTTAACTATGATCTCATTAAAGCCTTTGTAACCTACACAGAACCTCCAAATACCATCTTTCTTTTCATAAAAAATCTAGGTGATGAAAAGGGGGACTAACTATACTTTAAGATCTTACTATCTATCATTCTTGGACTTGTTTCTCTATCAATTTATTTTGATAGTGATTGTATCTATAAGGACATAAGCTAAATAGTGATATTATAGGTTTCAAAGGAATGAGTTAGTCCTTTATTCTGGCATAAGGAAATGCTCGTTTAACAAATAAGTCAACACACTTCTTCAATAAAACCTGTAGTGCCTCGCTCATCTTTTAGTAATCTGTAGATACATTTGTAGATATCATAAATATATAAACCATGATGCTTGCCTTTTCTTGAGTATTTTACCTATGAAATATCTACTAATCAGTTTAAGGTTTCCACTGCTTAAAATGCCCTTCAAGACCACCTTGGACCCCTTTCTACCAATAGTATCACAGTTTTTCTCATGATCAAACATCGTTAGATTAAACTTCATCATCCAACCATTGCCTAAAAATATGTGACATCCTCCTAAGTTAATGATTTCCAAGTCTTACTTAAATTTTTTTCCTTGCATACACAAAGTAAACCTTGACAATAAAAAGTACAATATGTGTAAGTACCATTTGTCACTATAACTCTGATACGAGAAGTGTAAGTTTTCTTTAACCCAATACCTTTGGTTGGTTGGGCATCAAAGTAGATATGAGTACTTTGGTAATCAAGCACCAGATAGCATTTATGCTTGATATATCCTTCACCAGTATTACCATGATCCAGTAGTTTCTACTAAGGCTTCCAAATGTAACCTATAACTAGCTTCTATTTAAGGTCATTTATAATTATTTGATTTTACATAGGAGTTTGAATAGATATTTATTGTTCAACTTGAAGAAGTATGTGAGAGGATCAATGTCTAGTGAACAACAACTATTTTAACCTTTTACTCCTCAATAATGCGAAAGACGTCAAAGTATTTTTCATATTTATGAATCCACGGCTTGGGATCCATACATATAAATAAGGAAAATTCCTATTTACATATAGTAATTTTCTATCCTGGTGGCCTATGAACTCTTACGTCATGCATAAGTTCTTTTTATTGACATTAATTACCACGAGACCTTCTACCCAAGACAACTGTTGGAAACAAACCATCACATGGGTTACCAACTTGATCCTTCTTTCGTTCATGTTTTTTTCAGAGTTCTTAGCCTCTTGATTATGTAATCTAATATTTGTGGGATGCCAACTAGGTTGCAATCTAAGGTAATATGAACAATTTCTCAATTTTTATTGCCAATTCAATGCATCTCGACAGGCATGAATCCAACTTTAAGACTCAATGATGAGGAGGGAAATCAAACACTCATTGAAGTACATTTAAAGAATATTTGAAGGCCCTAATTAGAGTCAAACACAAAGTTTACATGCATGTATGGTATCTTGAGGATCAAGAGGCATTGAGGGATGTTTTGAGAAGATTTTGTGGATGAATACATTTTTTAATATCTATTGTCATTTTGGGTCACTTAGGGGCCAACTTGTCATTTTGGGTCACTTTGGGACCAAATTATAATAAGTAGAAACTAGGATAGTATAAATAGCTTGTCTTTCATTTCATTTGGTAGAAATTTCTTATTAGAAGACTTGGAATACCGTTGGATATAGTGAGTGTTTGATAGGTTGGTGTGCACATCTCTTGTTCTAGTTGAGAAACAATGGTTGTGAATGAGATTCCACAATCTCCTCAAGATCTTCATTAGAGCGTAGTGCTTATAGAGTACCATCGATTAGAGATCTTAAGTTTCATCTACCGAGGGTTGTTAATCACCTCTAGTTGTGTTAATTTACAGGCTTTAGATTTATTGTATTAAATGTAAAATGAGTTTTTGGTTTACTATACCCTTTATTTTCCTTTTATTCTTTCCTAAACTCTTGCCTCCAACTTTATCCTTATTTGCTTTTTAATTGTATGTTTGTAATGACCCTAAAGGTCATTTTTTGTTTTAGTGCATCTCTACCCTTTTACCACTTCCCGTAGCTTTATTAGACCAAACTAAGTTTGGTTCCATGTCTATATTGGGAGTGGGATGAGTTTGAGCGTAAGAATTTGGGAAGTTTGAGTTTTGAGTGAGAAACCAGGAACAATAAGGGTCATTTAAAGTTTGGGACCTTGTATCAGAAATCTGTTAGTTCCATTAGCTCAAGAATATTGATTTTAGTCTAGTTACACCTTTATTTCCTATTTTAGACCTTTTATGGTGAGTTTGAGCATTTACATGGGCTAAAGTTTATTTATGAGTCAAATAGTTGACTTTGGTCAACATTCACGCTTAGAGTGCCCACATCAAAAAATTTATGATTCTGTTGGATTCATGAGGTGGAATTTTCTACAATAAGATCTTTTATATTTTTCAAAAGTCCAGGTGGCATTTTGGTATCTTTAGTTAATAATGAACCCATTAGGTATCGGGTCAAAGAGAACTTATCTCCTTACTTTGATTATTTTTTTTATTTTGGAATGTCAAAATTGTATGGTTGAATAAATGGTTTTTGTTCATGGAATTCCGAACGAATCCAGAGGGTCCATTCTGAGTCTATTTTTTGGTTGTGAATTACTGACAACTATTGTTGTTGTGTTGCTACCATGGTATCCTCCACATTCACGAAAGGCCATTGTGTTCTCAAGGAGATGTTGACTTTTGTTACATGCTTTCGCATTATGTTGACCGTGTTTGCGGAGGGATAGAACTTGAGGCATATTGAGTCCCGTATTCGTGATGAATCGCTGGGTAGTTCAGCTGGGTATTTTTAAAATAAAATTTTATGAACTCTCCCTTACTTCTCATGTAAACACCGACTCTAACACTTTATTTTGGCAAAGTTTGATCAAGGTTTTCAACAGCATGAATTGGGGAAGGTCAAGCAATCTATTTCCATTAACTCTACGCTACTTTAATATGTTATTTCACCAAAATTTCATGGTTTTTAACCCAAAAATAGTGGGAAATGTGGAATTTATAATATATTGAAAGCTTAAGAATTTTTCTACGAAATTAATGGGTTTTTTATAATAATTGTTAATTAGCATCGGGTAACATTATTTTACGATCAAGTTTCGATCTTTACCCTGTGGGACCAGAGTTAGTTTTTACATAAACCTTGATTTCTTGTATTTTGGATGTTATATTTCTTGTATTCCTTATTTGGTAACTAGATTACGCTCGTTCGGAGGCACAAAGGAAGGGTAAAGTGCATGAGTGAGGAATTTTCTCCAAATTAAGGCAAGTTGAGGTTAAATGGTCTTTTTATAAAGCTTTAGTGATTACTTACTTATTGTGTGTAGTTGGGAAAGGTGAAATTTGTAGGGGTTTGGTTGTGGTAGTACATCTTGGTTCAACGTAAGGGAAAAAATTATGGATATGACTTTGTAATTCACGAAGTTACTCTAGTTTGTGATTTAGTTGAAATGCCATGAGTTGGGTGAAATTTGTTGGGAAAAAATGATAATGAACATTGACTCATAATGGCTCAATTAGTGTAATTATATCATTTTTGTGAAACCTTCTGGAGGTTAGGGTAGAAATGGATGACTTGATGATTGTATACCCCATAATGAATTGGTTTATTTACTATTTTCTGATTTGTTGCAGCTTTTCATGCTTATATTATTGTGTAATTATTTGTTCTAATTATGCATGGATACTGAACTATACCTATGAATTGGGATGTAGGGATCTAAGGTCTCTGTTGGACACACATCGTTGAGATATTTTTGATACTGGTGCCTGAGGTTTCTATCAGGCGGTGCTTATGGCCAAAGGTTTCTGATAGGAGGCGACTTATGACCTGAGATTTCAACCAGGAGTTGATATGATATATAAACCTGAGGTTTTTGTCAGCTATTGAGATATGATGCATCGAGGTTTTGGTCGGGCATATATCGGGAGATATAGGGAAGGCATGCATCATGATATTTGCACATTGCATTATTACATTCACTTGAATTGCTCTTGTTTAAATTGTCTGCCCTTTTAATTACTTGTACTTCACTGAGATTACCTGATATTTCAGTGACTGTTCATTTGGATTTGAAATCATTGGGTATTCAAAGGTGATTACTCTGGTAGTAGAAATGGAGGTAGTTGATCCCTGTGAGAGATATTTTATATCATCTTTATATTTTTGCATACTGTTGGTTAGGTTGTTGTGTATAAACAATTTACAGGTTGTAGTATGGGAAAGTGGTTGGATGTTAGGGGTAGTCACTAGTTCTTTGTACTTAGAGCAGACTAGGAGGCTGTTGTCATAAATTGGGTTGTGATGGCATCTACATCGCACCATTAGACAAGCCAAAACCTCAGCCCGGAGCAACAAGCAATGAGTCAGTAACCAAACCAGCAGAAAATAAAGGAGATAAAGAGAAGGGGAAAGTAAAGTGCAATAGATGAAGATCAACAATATATACAACATAAATAACCCCAAAATCCTAGTATCATGATTGTAGTAGATTATCTATACATCAGACAATACATCCCAAAGGGGAAAAATTAAAATTGTAGATATCCTGAGCATAAAATAAGGACAACTCATCATCATAGGGAGAATCAGCCATCCTGAACATCGATTGATCACCGTATCTCTGAAAATAAGCTCCAATCAAGCCCACACAACCAGGTCATCCCTGATAGTACCAAAACAAGGGTATCCATTAGGCATCATAAGCCGGTTGAGACAAAGAAAAGCATAAATAAAGTAAAGAACGATCATGTAGATAAGGCAAGGCAGTAATATACAAGAACTAGGAGGGGGGAAAAACTACTATAGGTAAAGGGGGTAAGAAAAATTCCACGCGACACATACCTGAAGCGACATCACAACCACGAATAGAAAATTATAGTGAAGTAAGCAAAAGATCACAAAAGGTAAGTAGATAATACTAGAAGTAGTAAAGGTACAAAAGCCTATAAAGATATAAGAACTAAGAAAGTAGAACCCTTCCTGGAATCCCATACTATTACTATGACAAACAATAATCTAGCTAAGCACACAAAACCTACCTGACATCCCATACCGCCCGCAGGCACAAACAGTCATCCAAGAATACAACAAGACTTCCCCTTAACCCCGAAGAGTACAATCAAGCACGAAGAATGTAATGTGAAGGGGTGATGATAAAGTGAATCAAGTGCCAGTATGCACCCTCCCAGAGATATTATTGACATAGGAGGCACCCATACGAGACATCACTATATACCTTTAGTCCTCCTATATACCCCTTCCCAAGTTGCACATAGCTCCCAGCGCATAGCGACCCAAGTCATCAAGGCATGTGGAGGAATCCCAGTCCCATATGCAAAAGTACCCCAAAATAGTCATCTCAGGGCAATAACAATGGGAAAAGATACCAAAAACTCAGGCTTGACTCATATAAGATATCTCAGTGAAAAATCAAGTGTCACCATAGAGGCCAACCCCGAACCTTTGTGATATTCCACAAAATAAGGCCAACGTAATGATAAAATTGCTCTGTACTTCCTGGTAGTCACCAAAGGTGTACATATAATATTTAAAGCTCAATATTTGTCATAGATAAGTTAGTTCAAGTTAAATTTAGGAAAATAGCTTCATATCATAGAGTGGACGTGGAAAGTACATATATAAGTAGTAAAAATCTCTTTAAAATATTAATATGACATAAAAATAAGTTATAATAGCATTTTACCAAGAGAACCCTAAAATTCGGCAATACAAGCCCAACCACAATGCATGCTCGGAAAACAACACTACAATAGACTAGAACTGTAATGACCCTCATGGTATATATGTATATAAATATGAAATATACTTTGATTCTCCTCTTGTTGATCTATATTAGTGGTTCATTTGACATTGACATCAGGTCTTGGGTATATTCTGTTAATTCCTTCCTTCTTTACTGCTTCCTTTCATATTATTCCGCATGAATTTCAGTAGTCCTCCGCTTCGGCTACGGACTACAGGGTTTGGTTCTCCTACTGGTGGGATAGTAGGTGCCATCATGACTCCGAGAAATCGGGTCGTGACAAGAACCGAGGTATAGCTACTAAGCTCAGCACAAGTTATTCCCTTCCCTAACCACACTATGGTCAAGAATATCATTTCAAAACACATAGGCAGTCTAGAGATATAAGAAGTAGAAGAAAAAGATGGTAGAACGAGAAGACGAGTAAAAATACTATCAGTGAGGGCATGCTAGAAACCTCACCCCCAATCTATCTATTTATATATATATACATATATAATATCCATTCTAAGATGAAGCAAGTTATATCCTACTTAGGCATCGAAGACAAGCTCGAAACGTGCACCCAAAAGCCAACGAAGCATAAACAAGCTCTGAACCACACGAAACTAAAAAATAAGAACCAATGTGTTAAGAAGAATAAAGTGAGACTCGCATTGTTATATGAATAAGTGGGATAGAATCCGAGTTAAAAACCAACCTTAGGAGCCCACAACCTAAATAAATAAAAAATACACCAATGCATAGATCCCAACTCAAGGGCCACGTGGTCGAAAACTGGGCTTGATTTAACGAAAGATGAAAGATAAATTAGCTCGCAAAGTTTATATAAGAAAATTTTTGTAACAATAATCAAAAATTATAAATGGAGGAATTTAACCAATAGAAGTTTACCATATAATGCTCACGATATCACTGTGAAGCTTCCACAAACAAACCCCAGAAAGAATCAACTTAAAAGATGGAAAATTGATCAAGATATGAGAGAAAATGAGAAATCTTAAAGGATTTCAGAGGTCACAAACTAAGGGAATGAACTTATAAATAAAGGCATAGGTGGCTAATTTATCGGCCAAAAGGGCCGATCTATTTTCCAAGACCAATTAATTAGCCAAATGGGCCGACTAGTCGGACACCTATTTATCGGCCAAATGTCTGATAAATTGACCATGGCCTATTTATCGTTCAAATGGATCAATAAATCGGTCATGCCTGCAATATTTTTTAGAGTAATTCAATAAACTTCAAAAAGAGGTCCAATACCGACAAACAAAATATGAACATTGCATGTAAATGATAATCTAGACTCGAAGGAACTAATGAAAAAACCATACGATGTCATTTAAGCGGAATAGAGGTTGTAGTAGCAGGGATTTTAAAGATCCAAGAAAGTTAAGAACCAGTTAGACCTCCAAAATAAGTTCGAACATGCCCGGGAAGCACACCAATAACCCTACCAACCCAAATTATACATTATAGAGTTGATGGAAGTGTCATATTTTCGATCCGGCATTCCAATCACCAGAAGCTAACTCGGGTCAACTTCTTACTCCAAATGGGATGAATTTCAAAAAACAAGCTCAAAACAACAAATAAAACTCTGGGACATGAACCAAAAGTCATACTAGACCAAAGTCGGTATTTCGAAGCTAAATGGAATTTTCAGAATTCAACTCCGAGCAAGTTTTATTAGAAATAAACTCAAGTTACACTATTCTAAAGTTAGAACTCAAAAATAGGAAAACTGAGATAACAAGCTATATAATTTCCAGGAATCGAGCTACCGGTCCAAGTAAGTCACAAATGACTTGAGGAAGCTACTAGATCACTCTAAACTCAGAAAAACAAAAATGACCTCACGGGTCATTACAACATCCTCCACTAAAAGGATTTACACGTGAAAGTCAAGAAGAAGGAAATACATAAAGACTTGAATATATAGGAATACTAGGCCTGCATATCTCTCTTTGTTTCCCAGGTGGCCTCTTAGATCAGATGACAAGCCCATCAAACCTTCATAACTGGAATCTCCCTATACCTTAGCCGTCTCACATCTCTAGTAATAATAGCCTCAGGCTGCTCAAAATAAGACAAATAGTCATCCAACTGAACTGAATCATGGCGAAGCATATGCAAAGGGTCTGGCACATATCGGTGGAGCATAGAAATATGGAAACTAGATGAAATACAACTAACCCTGGAGGTAAGTCTAATCTGTAGGCAACTTCACCCACTCTCTCAATCATGTCATATATCTCAATAAACCTGGGATGAGCTTACCCCTCCAACTAAATTGTATAACGCCCTTCATGGGAGACAACCGAAGATAAACCATACCACTAACAAAAAACTCCAAATGCCAAAATCAATAATATTATATCTCTTATGCCTACTTTATGCTTCTCAAAGCCTGATCTGGGTAACTCTGATGCATTCTGCAGAATCACAATCCAATATGAATTTTAGGGTCAAACCTCAACATTACTAGACCAACCAACAGGTGATCAACAGATCCTACCATACAATGCCTCAATGGTGCCAACTGAATGCTAGAATGGTAACTATTATTATAAGATAACTCTTCCAAGGCTAAACATTGCGAAGCTCAGTAGGAGTAGTAGGACGAGGCCAATCACAAATGTAGTAATCTTCATGGGATCCATGCTATTACCCTCTAAGGATAAAACATGACCCAGGAAAGCCATTGAATCTAACCAAAACTCCCACTTCAAGAACTTAAAGTAGATCTTCTCAGTTCTCCAAATATGGAGTACAATACTCAAGTGCTCCTCATGCTGCTCTTGACTCTCTGAATAAACCAAAATGTCATCGATGAAGACAACCACAAAAAAATCCAAGTATGTCCTGAAAACCCGAGTCATATGATCTATCAAAGTTGTTGGAGCATTATTCAACCCAAATGACATGACCAAGAACTTATAATGTCCATATCTAGTTCGAAAGGCAGTCTTTGGAATGTCCTCATCCCGAATCCTTAACAGTGATACCTTGATTCAAGTCAATCTTAGATAAACACTAAATCACCTTGAAGTCGGTCAAAAAGATCATCAATACATGTAAGAGGATACCTATTCTAAATAATAAGCTTGTTTAGCTGTCTGTAATCAATGCACAAACGCGTAGAGCCCAACTCAAGGATCTAGTGTTAAAAATTAGGCTTGATTTAATAAAAGATGAAGGATAAATAAGCCCGCAAAAACATTTTATAACAAGAATAACAATGAAATGGAGGTATTTACCAGATATAAGTGACCAAATAATGCTCACGCTATCGTCGCAAAGCTTTTACAAGCAAACCCCTACAAAAATCAACTCAAAAGATGCAAAATTGATCAAGATATGACAGAAAATATAAAAACTTGAAGGATTTTCGGAGTTCACAAAGTGAGGAAGTGAACTTTTATATAAAGGTGCAGGTGGCCGATTTATTAGCCAAAAAAGGTTGATGTATCAGCCAGGACCGATTTATCGGTCAAATGGCCGACTAGTCGGTCACAAACTTATCAGCCAAATGTCTTATAAATCATCCATGGCCGATTTATTAGCCAAAAGGACCAATAAGACGATCATGCCTACTTTATTTTTGAAAGAAATTCAAAAACTTCAAAAAAAAGGCTCAGAATGAAAACAGGGTCTGATTTTGACAAACCAAATATGCAAATTACATGGAAATGATATTCTGGACTCAAGGAAAATAATGATACAACCATACAAGGTCAAGGCTGGAGTAGAAGGGATTGCCAAGAGCCATGAAATTTAAGAACCAACCAGGCTACTAAAATGAGTCCGGACACCCCATGAAGCAAATAACCCTACCTACTGAAATTCAACATTTTGGAGCTAGTGGAATCCTCAGATTTTTTATCTGGTACTCTGATCACCAAAAGCTAACTCCAGTCAACTTCTTGCTTCAAATGAGATGAGTTTCAAAAACCATCTAGAAACAAGGTAGAACACTTCGGTACATGAACCAACAGCCCTACTAGACCAAAGTATGCCTTACAAAGATAATAAAAATGTTGGAATTCAATTCGGAGCACATTTTTTAGGAAATTACTCTCAAGTTCAACTATTTTAAAGTTAGAAATATAAAATAGGGAAATTGAGATAACAAGCTATAGAATTGTCAGGGAGTCAAGCTACCATCCCTAGCAAGTAATAAATGACTTGGGGAAGCTACTAGAACACTACACAGAAGTATCACTAAAAAACAAAAATGGCCTCGAGGGTCATCATTGCTATTGAATACCATTGATTTGTACTCACCCTTTCTTTTCTACACACTGTTAGTGCGGTAGCGGATAATTCTTCAATCCTTCCTTTCAAATTAGTTGCTTTCTGGAGATCTGTAGAGGTATATGTTGTTCATTCGCAGTCTAGGAGTCCCCATCCTATCTTGAAGTTTTTACTTTATTGAAAGACTTTAAGATTTTTTTAGACTTTGTATA
>JBDJHY010391709.1:0-18235 GCA_039654485.1 Withania somnifera | reverse complement strand
CTCTCTCTCTCTCTCTCTCTCTCTCTATATATATATATATATATATATATATATATATAGATGTTCGGCAAATCACTAAAAAACTTTTAAACAGAAGTCGAAGAAGTTTTCTACTGTTGGGAATGAGCTAAAAAATCATGCTTTTTAAATAAAGTAGAAGCAAAATTATTATTTTCTTCAAGGAAAAAATTCTCTCTATATATATACACAACAAAAACAACCACATACCCAATAAATTCCCACAGAGAGAGGTCTGGAGAGGATATAGTTTACACAATCCATACTATTACCTAAAAGTTAGGAAGAGTGGTTGTTTATGAAGACCCTCGGCTCAGTATAATATAATCTAAAACAACATAATATAATGAGAAGTAAAAAACAAAAGATAATAACAGATGCATGCTATCTCCAAATAATAGTATACTTGAGCCATAAAAAGCAACAAACTTCACCAAGAACTCTGGGAGTCAGTTACTACAAATAAGGTATTATGACTCCTAGGCACGAAAGACCGATAAAATAAACCTACAAACTAACAAAGACTACACCAGCCTTCCTTCTGCCCTAATACTCATCCTCCACCTCTTCCTATCTAGAGTTATGTTCTCGGTAAGCTGTAACTTCTTCAAGTCCTCTCTTCAATACTTTTTTGGTCTACCTCTTCCTATCTTAAATTCATCCATTGTCAACCTCTTACACCTCCGCACATGAGCATTCGTGTCACCTCCAGATCACGTGCCCGAACCATCTTAGTCTCACCTCCCTCATTTTCTCTTCCACTGAAATCACCTTCACCATGTCTCTAATAACTTCATTCTAAATCCCCCCTCTCTCTCTCTGTCACACACACACATATTCCTAAATAATTTATTACCATATACCATAAGTTTGATTAAGTTCTATTTAAGAATTTTAGTATTTATTTTTATACTATAATTAATTTATTTTATCTTATATATTATTATTTTATACGTTACATATAAAATTAGGGAGATATACATGATAAAATCAGGAATGAGATTGTTGAGAATTTTAATGATGTACAAATGATTTTAATTATTTTTGTGGTGAAGTTTTTCAAAAAAAAAAACTATCAATTCGGTGACAAAACTACTCATACATGGTAATGCAACGAAGGCCATCGAAAAGCTACTAAATATGGTGAACATTTTTGGAATTGGAATAGATATTCTGCCCATTTTGTCAAGATAAACAAGACAAATTCTATCATAAGTCGTTCATAACAAGAAAAAAGTATTTTTTTGTGGATTGATTGTTCAATTTATTTTATTTAATTTCTTAGTTTATTTAAATTATCATGTTAATATTACATTAATATATAATATATTTTTTAAATTTATACATATATTTTGATTGAAAATTTATAAATATATGTTTTCTAATTAAATGAAATTCAATTAAAATTCTTATGATACTTAAAATAATTTCTCTCTACAAAATAACTTTAATAGTAATAGTGCACTAATACATATTCTTTTTTGTAATTTATCTCTCAGAAGTAGTTTTTGAAAAAGATTAGTCGAATACAATTTGTTTATAAAAAGCACTTTTCAAATAATTAGCCACACACAAATTGCTTTTTTTTTTTTTTCAAAAACATTTTTATGAAAAGTTGTTTAATAAAAATATTTTTGAAAATAAGCAATTTTTCATAGTAAGGGCAAACATCCCCTAAAGATTATAAAGTTAATGTATCACGTGTTGTCTACTTTTACAAGCCCTCATTGTCCTGTTTAACTTTTTTTCATCTGTTTATGAGACTGTAAAAAAGGTAATTATAGAAAAATGGCAATGTTATATAATTTTAAATTGATGTGTAAATAAATTAAATTGACTTTTTATTTATATAAGAATAGAAGTTGCTTGAAAATTGATTGCTTATGCAAGCTTATCTTATTACAAATTTATTCATTTGCAAGTTTATCTAATTATAAATTTATTCAATTGTAAGTTGATTTGATTGCAGGTTTATCCAAAAAATTATTTAATATTTATAACACTCTTTCTTAAATGTACATTAATAAATAATGTGTGACATTAAATTTTTACTAAAAGAATATAATGAAAATAATTTTAATAAAGAGAATAAGAGTATATGGATCTAGTAATACGTACATGCTAGTTGTCTCATTAGGAAAAAACTAGACAACTTGTAGTTACTTCTATTGATGAAGATCACGATTCAGTTGTTTAAATCTTTGATTTTAATTTTTTATATTATCTTCTGAAGAGTTGAGGTTGATAAGAATTTAGTGAATAAAATATGTTAGATTACCACTTGAACGGATTTGTCCTACATCAGTATGACCATTCTTCTTGAGATCATGGGTGAAGTACAACTTTGGTGAATTTTTTTTTTTGTTCTGTCTTTTTTTTATAAAGCCTTTTTTAATTAGGCTATAAATATAACATTGTCTTCGTATAGGACTGTGGATACATTGTTATCATACTTCAGGACACATATTTCTTTGATGAAAATCAATCATAAATATTTTTTAATTGCTTCATCAATAGCTATTGTTTCAACATTATTTAGAAAGAAAGCAATAGTAGACCAACTTGTCTCTTAGTCATGATATAGCAGTACCTACATATATAAACATAAAATCTGTTTGAGATTGAATTTTATGTGGATTTGATAAATAATCTTCTTCTGCATAATCAATAAGTTTTACATTGTCTTTGTTGGTATAAAACAAACACGAATTGGTGCGCTTTAAGTATCACAATATAATCTAATTCCGTTTTAATATTTTTGTGGAGGAAAAATTTATATATTCCTAGCAAATTAATAGAAAATGCTATGTTAGGTCTTGTAATGTTAATAAGATACATAAATGTATCAATTAAAATGGGATATGATTACTTTAGTATCAAAAGTTTCTCATTCTTTTTTTTTAGGTCAAAACAGATCTTTATTATCTTCAAATTAAGGGTGCTCACCGGATCGAGAGTCCCAGTACCGTCCCGGCCGGTACAAAATGAGACAAGACGAGTTCTACCGGGTACCGGGACGGGATCCCATTTTGTCTCGTCCCGTTCTATCCCGGTCTATTATTTTTTTTTTTAAAATCGAAATCTTGTCATTGGTGTAATGGCTATATAGCCATTTTTAGCAACCCCCTCCCCCCCGCCCAAACCCCCTACATAGATTTTTTAGATTTTTTCTATATATACTTCATTTTTTCACTCTTTTTTTCATCAAAATCTCTCTATTCTCTCTCCTTCTCTCATTATTTCTCAATCTTCTACTCTATTAATACTCCAATATTAAATTATCAATAACCAAATCTCTCAATTATAATTATTTATTTTTTTGTTAATATTTTTTAAATGAAGATTAGAAGTTAAATTTGGTGGATTTTGGAGGAGCAATCTTTTTCAACTTTCGTCATCAAATTATTAATTTTTTGTTATTTATGTTTGCTTTTACACAGACGTTTGGTACATTTGATCCACTATCTAATCTTATTATTTAATTTTTGTATTTATTAGTTATCATCTTTTGTTGAATTTTCTTATTTACTTTTTCTTTTATTATATTATGATTTCTCTAAAAAGAGTTCCGGAAAGAAGGAAAGTACTTCTAAATTCTTTTAAGAGGATGATAGGTTTTAGTTTTTCTTCACAACCGCCTAAAGTTCTTTTGATTAGAAGTAATACTGATAATTTGATGCATGTAGATGGAATTGATTTGGCCCCTCCATAAAATATACCCATAGAAATTAATACTGATGCTCCTATTACCCATGAAACTTTTGAAAGAATATACCATAATTTTGAAGAGAATTTAGATGAAGAAGTAGAAGTAGATGTAGACATAGATGAAGATGAAACACCAACTATCCCTCTACCGAAGCGACAACTCAGGCTCCAGATAAACTTGAGCCCGAGGTTGGAGCTATTCCTCCCTGCTTCTCAAAGAAAAAAGGGGTAAGACTCCTGTAGAACATCTTAGAAAATTACATGTGCGACATTTTTGTTTTTTGAATAAAGAAAAAATTATTTCTACTTGTCGTCATTGTAAACAAACTTGGTTCTATAAATCTGGAAGTAATGAAGGTTTAATAGGGGGAGGATGATTAATTATTTACTCTATGCATAAACAGGAGCAGCAGACACATTTAGCTACTCTTAATTCTACTATGTCTGCTAGAAGTACTCGATCATCGTATGGAGGGTCAAACACAGCTCAAAGTGAACTAAACCATTCAAACCCCGCTGGCCCTCTTTCAGAACAACCCTATAGTAGGGATCGTGATAATCAAAATTTTCCTAAAATGATTGTTTGTTCTGGTTTGTCTTTTAGTTTTTGTGAACATCATGTTTTTATTACATATATTCGGAATACATTTAGTCTTAGTTACGAAGGTATTTCTTGAAGTAGGTAAAAAGAGATATATTTAATTCTTCATGGACAACATTGTCAAATGATTTGTGAACATTTTGAATTAATGAATTGTAGAGTTTCTATTACCACTAATATGAGTCGTAGTCCTAATGGTTTTAATTTTTAACTATTACTGTATATTGGGTTGATTATAATTGAAATTTATAAAACAGAATTATAGCTTATAAAATTTGTGAACATAAAAAAACGAGTGTTAATATTGCTAACACTGTTGCTGAAATTTTAGATTTTATAGACTTCGTGATAAAGTTCTTAGAATTAATTTAGATAATTCTTCATCTAATTTAAAGGCCATAAACATGATAAAATTTAGCATTTCCCAATTTGCATAGGTGCTTTCGTATTAGATGTGCTGCATAAATGTTAACTTTGATTGTGAATGATGTTGTGACATTATTTAAAAATAATTGTGAAAATTTTGATAAAGCTTGTTTTTGGATTTTTCATATGCATAAAAGTAGTAGAATTAATTATTCTTAAAAACTTCGAGCTTGCGGGACTTCCCTATAGAAATGTTAGAAAAACATGTTAAAAAAAGAAGGAATTCCTTTTATAAAATGTTTGAAGTTGCTTATATATATAGGAATTCTATTATTATGCATTTTAATGAACATACTTCTAATTTTGAATTTAATATTACTAATGATGATTGGAATAATGTTAATGAATTTGTAATATTTTGAAATCTTTTTATGAAGCCACAACATTTTGGCTGGTTTGTATTATCCTATATTTACTGAAATTTTATTACATATAATAAATATTATATGTCATTTTCTTGAATAAAGAAACAATTATTTGAAGAGGCTATTAAAGTTAAAAAAGTTAAATATTTTTTCCTATACCACAAATTTATTTAATGTTTTTTAAAACCTGAATATGAAGAAATTGGTGCAAAAACATTAGTTAAATGCATTTATAAAAATTTAGACATTCAACCATATGAACAACCAATTTTAAGAACTTATTCGAATAACATTAGATTATGTGCTAGGAAAATGTATAATAAATACTGCATATTACAAAAAGTACAATTAACGCTCCACAAAGTAGTAGGCCTCAAGATTTTCATAGTAAAATAAAGCCTCAGCTTCGCATTGATTCTTATAGTAAATGTGATTTTTATGAATATTTAAACCAGAGACTCAATAATATTACAGATAGTAAAGGCATAACACAACTTTTGAATTGGTGGAAGGTTCGAGAAAATCAATTTTCAAGACTCAATAGGATGGTGAAGGACTTCTTAGCTATTCAAGCAATATCAATTGAAAAAAATTTACAGAAAAATAAGTATGAAAACTTTTCAAATCAAAGTAATAATTTATAACTTAAAAATATATAAAGCAAACTTTAAAAAATGCATATAAAATTTAAAAAAACTTAGAGAAGGAAGTTACAAAAATTATAACTTAAAAATTGAAAAACACACAAAAATACTACAAGCTTATCTTTCAATAGACCAAACTCTATACATTATATAAATTTCGAATTTTATATAAATTATATACTATATAAATTTTAAATCTAAAAATAAATATGATTTAAAAAAAAACTTATAACCTAAACTTACAAGTTACAAAATTATTATAAAAAAATTGTAAGTTATTCGTACAATAATCATAAAATAAAAATATTTAATAAATTAAAAGTTTAAAAAAACCCATCTTGGTTTATGCAGTCTCGGTTTATCCTTGTTCGTTCTGGAATTGACCCGATACACAACGGGATGGGACGAGACAGGGGTTCCATCCCGGTTATCTTGGTACGGTACCGGTAATGCCAACCTTAGTTCATGCCTTCTCCATTATTAAATATTTAGATCCTTTTGAGTGGAAACATACTAAAACACTTGTGATATGTAAGAAATTCAACATACATGCCTTAGAAATTGTGGCACTAAATATTTAAAGAAAATATGGCAATCGTTAATTCAAGATTAAGGATTGAATAGTTCTTTTCATGAACTTTAAGTTGTCTAGAATCATAAGAAATTACCTATCCATTCAATACTAGAACACACCCGATGCCAACACTAGATGCATCAAACTACACCACAAAACCCTCGGTATCCTCTGTTAGTGTTAAAGCTAGAGAAAAAGTAAACAAGTGTTTAATTCTTGAAAACTCTTCTCACAATCCTCGGACTACTGAAACTTTAGCTTTTTCTAAGTCATCCTATAAAGAGAAGATGAAGTAGATGAAAAACCCTCTACAAACCTTTTATAGTAGCCCATTAAACCCAAGAAACTCTTCATATCTAATGGAGTTGTTGGTCTAGGAAACATCTTGACTACCTTAAACTTATCAAAGTCAACCTATATTCCCTCACTAGAAATAATATGGACAAAAAAAGCTACAGACTTGGACCAAATTCACTCGTTGAAAACTTTGTGAACAATTGTCTATCTCTAAGGGTCTAAAGAACAATTATAAGGTGTTCAATATGCTTAACTTCATTTTGAGGGGTCTAAAGAACAATTATAATGTTCAATATGCTCATCCTCATTATGATAGAAAGTAGAATATCATCAAACAATAATGAATAGGTTGGTATACTTTTTGAACTCCGTATTCATGTTTTCTATAAAATTTGTAGGGGTATTAATTAGACTAAAAACATGCAAACTTATAATGACCATACCTTGTTTGAAAAGCTGTCTTTAGGATGTCACATTTCCTAACTTTCAAATAATAGTATCCAGACCTGAGATTGATCTTAGAGAAACAAGTCGCATCTTGAAGTTGGTTGAACAAGTCACTAATTCTAGGGATATGATGCTTATTCTTAATGGTGACTTTGTTTAATTGTCGATAATCAATACAAATTTTGAGGGATCCATCTTTCTTGTGCACGAAGAGGATTGGGGCACCCTAGGAATGATAAACCCTTTTTTTAACAAATCATTCAACTGTTCTTTTAACTCTTTCAATTAGAATAGAGCCATTTTATACGATGGAATAAATATAGGATGCGTATTAGGAAAGATGTCTATCCTAAATTCTATTTCCCCGTCTTAAAGAACTATGAGAAAATATTTAGGAAAAACATCTAGGTACTCACTGACTACTGGGATTCACTGAAGATTTAAGTCCTTAAATTTAGAATACTTAACACGAACAAGATAGTAGATGTAAACTTTTGAGATCATTTTTTGAGTTTGAGATATGTGATGAAGCAACCCTTAGGAGCTGGAGGACTATGTGTCCACTAAATGACTGACCATTCAAAAACTGAAATTTGACAATGATGGTTCTACAATATACTGAGGCATAACATGAATAAAACCAGTTCATACCTAAAATAACATCAAAATGTATTATATATAGCTCTACTAAGTTAGATGTGGTGACCTTATAATGGAAAGAAATAGGAAAACCTTGGTAAATTCTTTTAGCCATGGTAGACTATCTAACAATATTGGAAATTGAAAAGAGACCTAGGAGTTGTTTAGGACTCAATCTAAAATTCAAGAAAACATTTGAAGTGACGAAATATAGAGTATCTCTAGGATATAGTAAGGCATAAAGTCAAGATATAACTTCTAACATACCAGTAATAACATCATGAGAGTTATCATGGCTCTGATAGGAATTCAAAGCATAAAAGTAGTTCTGACTACTGCCTGTACCTAAAATGGCTTATTTTGAACATTTTGGCTTACCGGTGCTGATGATGAAGTATCCTAGGGTCTGGTACCCCTATTTCCCTACCTAGTAGAGGGGAAATCTTTAATCTTAGTGTGACCACACATGAAGCAACCACATCTACCATTAAAAAATTCACCAGAAAAAGACTTTCCATAAGTGTTGCAAGGAGGGAAATATGTGAATCCCTCAGAAAAATGATCTTGAGATCTTAATGACTTAGTCCATTGATCTTGTATTGGGCTGGATGTAGGTGCACTGGATGAAGACAGTGCTAGCTTGGTGTTATATTCCAAAAAGATGATCATTCCCACTACTGGTCCTTGTTTGACTGAACTCAAAACTAGATGTTTGGTCCTTCTTACTATAATACATTTCCTTTAACTTCAAAATTTCCCCCTTAATCTGATCTAGATGGATCATAAGCTGACAAATGTTTATATCTCCAACTAGTATTGTAGCTCCACCCTCTTGTATTTTGAGAGAGTTTATTAACAAACATACTCATTTTGCTCCTCTTTTCATTTACCATGTTAGGAGCATAGCAAGATATCTTAGTAAACATGATGCCATACAACACTACATTCATAGAAATCTTCTCCAAATTCAAAAACTCTTGACTCTTTGCCTTTTTAAATTCTCACGGAAAGAATCTCCCCAAGAAAGGCTCTAGAAATACAGCCTAAACTAGAGGTGTTACTTTACCACCTCCATTCTTATTCCACTAAAAAAAAGATATTCTGGAAATATCTTTGAGCTAGTATGCAACAAGATCCACTATATAATCCTCATATACCCTTATAACTCTGAATATTCTCTATACCTCTTCAATAAAGTTTTTGGGTCTTTACCCACCTTTGACCCATAAAATTTAGGTGGATTCATTTGAAGGATTCTTGAATCAAGGGAGTATATAGGTAACTTAGAAACCTATATGAGATTCTTTTTTTTTTCATTGAACTTGAGCTATCATAGCTTGGGTAAGCATGTAGAGTGCAAAGTTATACAATAGTAAAATCAATCAGAGGTGCACTGGGGGATTTTATCCCTAGATTGTCATGGGTGTCCGACCCTGCATAAAGGAATTATCTAGAAAGTATGTAAAGGTGGTAGGAAATTTTTCATAGAGTTAAAATATATTGCATGAACTTAAAGCATGAAATAAAGGGAGACATTTTTTAAATGTTCTGTAGCATCCCCTTATAAGTGTGGTGCACCCTATACCAATCAAAAGGACACTATTTAGGGCTTTTTAGACATCCTAGGACACTTGACTTGTTGTTCTCTTGTCATGCAATGAATGTACACTCTATATCAAAACATAGTGCTCTGATACCAAGTTTCTCAAACCTTAAGTCTACACTATGGACGAGACATGGTGCTCAAAACCATAAGTGATCCAATGATAAGCCTTAGTATAACTTATCCAAGCACATTCATAATAGATTGTAATTTAAAACTAAAATATGTCATTACGAATTTTAAAATGTAAATAATTCAAACCATAAGTTACTAAGCTTGAAGGTCTAAGATAAACATAATCTAATTTGTCTAACAAGCCTTAAGAAACTGAATAGAATAGTTTGTTGGGACAAGGCCCCCAGCGAAACATAAAACCATGTTTGAGATGAGAAACATAAGTATATAAACTAATTCCATGGATGAGAAGAATCCCACCAACTACTGATCTTTTGAGTGGGGTTATCTAGCCATGTGTCTAAGCATGGTCACCTTTATCAACATTACATGAAAATATAGGGAAAAAGTATGCAATTAGTATACAGAAGGTACTGATTATAAAAAATTCAATATAAATAACATAAGTCTTAATAATATCCATAATAGGGGAAATGACCTAAAACATAATCTGTCAAACTTAGTTATCAACTAAGAGTAGAGGAAATGTAAAAGTATTAACTTAAAACTTGAAAAGAAGAACACATCATAAGTCAACTATTTTGAATTCATATGAGTATCATGTTTTCAAAATTATAAAGTATTTCAAAGATAAATTTAAAGAGAGTCTTCTAACCGACACAAACCATTTGAGCTACATGGAATCATGTGTATTTCCCAGACTATACCAAAAAGGGAGAGGAGGTTTAATCGGCTAAAATTAGAACCATATAACTAAGGAACCTGAAATTATGACGCTATTATTAAGCATATAAGCCTATGTGGCAATGTAATATTTGGACTTGGGTGTCACCCATAGGTTGGGTGAAAGACCCTCATCCACTGAGTGCTAATAATCCTCCAAAATTGCTTTACATATAACTCAATCATATCTAAGAGTGTTATTTGACATTGTAAAGTTCAAAAATCATACTGTCTTGAGCCTTTTGTTCCATATAATATGTTCTAAGCCATATATAGAACCATAAAATGCAAATTTGAAAATCTATCGGCGAAATACCTGTTCATGACTCATAAGTAAGTTTTGAAGATTTTAACTTTTGAGGCATAAATCATGTGTTCATAATTTTTGTTCATAATATCATTGGATTTATAAAATCATGTGTACAAATCTAATTTCATTGAAATTCTAGGCATGGATTCATGAAAACTAAATGGGGTAATAAGAATCCTTTATGATCTTTATAATACATGCAAACCTTATGAAAATGCATAAAATGTATGTAAAAATATCAAGAGTTTCTAGAATCATGCATAATGAAAGAGAAATTAAGAATGTTTTTGAACACCTTGCAAAGTTTTATATATGAGAATAAAATAAACCTCTCATTATAGTCCTACATACCTGGAAGAAGAAGATTCTCTGAGAAATTCTTGAAACTGGAGCTTTTTAGGACGTGGGATTTGAAAGCCCTCTCTTGAGTTCTTGTGTTTTGGAAGAAGGGAAAGGAATAAAGGAAGAATATTCACACATTTTTCTTATGAAAAATAACACTTTATGGGTGTTTGCCAATGGAGGAGGTGCCTTGGGTAAGGATAGGACAAATTACCCCTCAAATAGCCTTTCAAAATGGCTAAAATATCTTGTTAGATGTCCTAGTTGATAGACATTCACTTTGGCCATTAACCTTGGGGTAAAATTTAGGGATCTCTAGTTAATGGTGATACCTTAGTGACGAACAATCAGTTTCTTGATGGACCATCACTTTGAACGTCACTTGTTGTAAATGGACAGACTCTAGAAGAAAGGTCATAATTGTTTACTATGACCTTATATTGATAAATAGTTTGTTGAATTGGAATTAAGACCAGAAGACCATTAATTTGATGGAATATGGAATATTTAACTCTTCATATTCTAGGAGATGTTTTCATTTTAAATTGACCCTTGTAAGATACTATTCAAGAACTTAATTGGTAAAGAAACTTTCAACTCAACTTTGTGCTAGAGGATCCTTGGCCATAATTCATAGTCAAATAACCTCACACACTTAGTAATTAACATAATCACCTAGGTTTAAGTTAAAGATCATTAGGTACATGTATTAACACGGTTGAAGAAAGATTTAGATCTATGTTCAAAAGTTAGGGGTGTTACAAAATAAGAGAACCCTTATACCCAAATAGTTGCTAATTCAGAAGATTCATTAAATAAGAAAACATAATCAGTTAACTAAAAATTTGTTTACAATATTAGAAGAATTCTTTAAAACTTTACATGACTTGAAAAAACACTATTGAATCCTCAAAACCTAGTCAAGAAAAGTACAAGAGCCTCCTTATAGTAAATTAAAGACCAAAAATATATGATTCTACATTTGCCAGGATTGAAGTGTAGAGGTTGATGCTAAATACTCATTGACCACTTAGTAATGTCAGGGTAGCCTATATCATGACTACATTTAAAAAAGGATGTAGCAAAGAGTGGGATCAGTACAAATACACCTACTAGTAGGAACTATTGAATGACCAGGGTTATTCCTCGAAACATAACATAGAAATAAATAAGATAATCATGCACTCTTAGAATAATACATTCAATCTTATTTATCATTGCAAAAAAATCCGTTTTTCCATATAAAGGTATTCTTAATAAATCTTCCAACTCAACTAAAGTTCATTCACCACTAAAGGTTACTGTACTCATTAGTAACACACTCATATACACGATTTCAACCCTAACTCCACCTTACACACCCTTTATTCACAAAATTACTTACATTACCTACATAGATGGTAAACAATTAAACTATTTCACAATTCACTTTTCCCCCTATGCAGGTCTTCTAGAACGGTTAAAATCCCACTATGACGACCATCATCCCATATATCCTCCAAAATCTAAAAGCCTCTCCAAAACACAACATAATCTCAAAATCCAAGCAACACAGTTCAAGCCTATAACGACAATCCCTATAGCTGGCGTTCTAAGCCCAAATTTTAAATTCAGAAAGTTTTAAGGAAAATAAACTAATATAATATACATATTTAACTACTAAACCACAAAACTTTAATCCACCAAATAAAGGTTTCTCTTAAGCTATACATGACTCAGATTATAGCGAATACTACCCCACCAAAGATATTTCTAACACTCACTTTAGGGATATTTCTACTAGGGATATTAGGCTCTAAACTACACAATAATGACGGGATAGGTTCTTTATAGATGATACCAATTTACCTATTATTCATCCCTGAACAAACAATAGGAAAATAAGGACTAGAAGGAATACTGAACTTATCAAAAGGGTAAGGATAATTGCTATGTGCATCTACTTCGACCTCTAGTCTTACATCCATAAGAAGGTTCTTCCGCTAGACCTTCATAGATGCAATTCCTTCAACCTCAACCTAGAGACACTTCTATAGATGATAGCCATGAGTTCCTCTTAAAAAAGGTTCTCATCGAATATGAAAGAAACCCAGAGAATGAAACAATTATCATGCCAATACCTCACCACTTAAGTGTGAGTCAAATTTCGTGTTTCCATCATCTTTAATCCTAACATAGAGGTTCCACTCATAAGAATCATACTTATTCTTATCACCTTAATCAACTAACTTCATCTTTAAGTCGGACACTATTTTTCTCATAATCGAATAGTCTATGTGTATCCACAATCAACATGACATTCAAGCTTATCCTATAATATTTTTTCAAAAGATTAGAACCCTATGGTCTTACTTCAAAACATCAACCAACCTATGTAGAATTTACATCTTCAATATGCCATACCATCATACTTCCTATATACTAATCATCTCAGACTTTTGCATCTGCTCAATCAACCATACTAGATTTATCCTATTAAAACTAAAATCAACATCACCAATATATAATAATTTTCAACTCAAAGATCATCTACGATTCAAACTTAGTATCACTACCATACGTGGTGGAAACACAACCGATCATATTACATCGACTTATAACTATTAGAAAAGAATTTAAATAAGACAACTAACCCATCAAAGTCCATGGAATTTAAGCGTACATTCACCTACCATTCACATAATCTCTACTACTCATCTATTTATTATATATTATTGTCCAACTAGTTTCAACACCATACTAACACAAAGAAGCTCACTTATCAACCTCACAAGAATAAGACTAAACCTACAACCTTCTAACCACATCATCCTCCTATTCATATTCTATAGTTGATCTTCACTAAATCAATAACTTTCCATCATAAACATCCCTCGAGTCCAGATATACTCTTAAGTCATTTCAACTTAAAAGCTCCCATATATACACCCTACTATGAACTCTTGACAACCTTATTACACTTTATTCAACACTTAGGGAACAAGATCTAATAACCTACCTTAGTAGCATGCTATAAGACTCTACTATAACTTTAAATCAAATACAAATCCTATCTTAATTATCTACACAAAGACAAGATCATCACTAATCATATAAACAAATTTAATTTGCTAGACACTCTTTAATACTCCTATGCCAGTAGAATAATAAGTATATTACATCAATCCGTAGGTACTCGACTCTAAACAAGCATCTAATAGTTTATACAACAACAAACTTCTTAAAAAATCAACAACCTAATTTAAAAGTTTAGGAAACTACCAAATAGGTCCATCACAATCATCATAATCTAAAAGTTATGTCATCATTATCAAGGGCTCATTATTAATAAAAAGTTGTATCACTTCAATCCTTTGCTCATTACTTTTTCATTATATCTGATCTTTGGCATACTTGTACATATGTTTACCATATTTTACCATGTTTATCCTTATTTTGCGAACCATTTTTGTCTTGTTTGTGGAATTATATTGTATATCCTTAATTGCTTGATAATAATGTGATTAGGTGTTTTTAGGTAATATATGGTCGAAATAAACTCAAACATGCTAATTAGAGAAGTCTTAGTGCTTTATTGAAACTCTGGAAGAGACTCCAAGAAAGTTAGAGGCTGGCGTAATAAATGGCGTGCTACATCAGAGGCTAACTAAAGAATACAAAAACAAATTAGGGAGAACCACACAGGTACGACGTTTCCTAACAAAAGCACAAATAGGAATCCATACTTTTAAGTTTTCCAAATTCAAATAGGAATGGGGTTGTTTCCTACTACTACTACTACAAATACCCTACTTGAATGATTTTCTTTGGTATTTTATCACTTGTTAGAGAACATAAAGGAGAGAATACACTTTTACATTAGTTTTCTTGTCTTTTTAATTCTTTTTTTCATTACTTTATATAAACTTTTGAAATTCTTTGGTTTTTAATTAGGTATGAGTGTCTAAGAAACCGTGTTCTGGGGTTATTGTTACAAGCATGAATATTTAGTATTGGATTGAATTTAAAAAGTTGGTTTATCAATTATGGTTGTTTCTATCTCCTTGATTTTACTATTTTGATGTTTTTCCATCATTAAAATACATCTATAATATTTTTGTGAAATCAAAAGAAGAATCATTGGGATAGAAAGAAGGCAATAGAGAGTAAGATCTTTTCTTGAGGGAAAATACATAGAATTGATGTACATCTAGGGTATAAATATACCTGGAAGACTTATTTAGTTTTCACATGGGTAAAGCTCATTCATTTGCATGTTAGTTCTTGATCATGGAATCAAATATATAGAATTACGTGTAAATAAGTGATTATAGGCTTGGAGGACCATAGTTATAGCTTGATATCATAAGCCAACAAACATAATAAACTGGTTAGTCAAGGACATCCCATGCTCTATATGATATTGAAATAAAGCCATAAACCTGGAATATTTTCTAATTTTGATCATAATGATTATTTATTCTTTATCTACATTAAAATTTAGAAATAATACAAATCAAACCTCTTTATTGGTTCTTTTATTCTTCAAATTACAGTGAACATTCAACTAGAAAAAAAGATAGACATAAGTCCATGAGGGTACGTTAATTGGGAAAAATCAATCTATATTACTTACATTACTCTTTACACCTGCTTGTGCTTTTGGATCGTAACATAGTTTTAGTGCCATTGTCAGGACATAGAGATTTATTAACTTCTAGTTCTTCTTTTACTATTTGTTTTGTTCATGTGTTGACAACTTGATCCTAGTCTCTATTTTTGCAAGTATATTATTTAATCCCAAACATATTAGCATGCGAAGGTCATTTAATCAAGCCACATTAAGAACCAAAAATACTATTTTGTCAAAGGAGAAAAGAAGTTGTTCTTAGGTTGTTATATGCTCCAATAATCCAGCAAGTGTAAGCTACAATATTGTACAAGTAGAAATAGCAGGTAGGGCAAGCATCAAGGCTTGTCCATGAAATGTCAATCCATATCACAGGAAATATGTCCTCAAGTATAGGGAAACTGAAACAGGGGGTACAATTTGAGATAAAACAGAATGTGGTGAAGTTAGTTCACACAAGAAGATAATTTACTGGAATTCCACATGATGATAAACAACAATATATGCAAAAAATTTTGGAAATCATAGATACATACATCCTCATGGATGTTTCAATCGATTAGATAAGATTGAATCTTTTCCCTTCTCTTTATTAGAAGAGGAAAAGAGGTGGATAAAGGTTGAGCCTCTGAACTCCATTATAACTTGTGAGGATCATGCAAGGAAGTTTCTTATTCAATTCTTGCCTATGAAAGGACTGCCAAATTGTGAAGTGATATCTTGGGCTTTGAGAAAAAAGAGGGGGAGAACTTGAATCAAGAATGGAAAAGTTTTAAGTACTTGACCACAGACTGTCTTCACAATTATCATATGAATAAATAATTAATGCATCCCTTTATTGAAAATCAAGACCCACTATCATGATCCAAAATCTAAAGTCGTGATCACACCTTCCTTAATCTACTAAGAAGGTATGCCTATAAAATTCTTCAAGAGTAAATATGGAATGTAATGAATCAACAAGAAGAAAAAAGGTACAATATAAAAATCAAACTACAAAACTATTCGAAAGTAGTGTCACAGTGTATAATTAAACGTATGAAATAGATAGATGGAAAGAAATATGTAAGTCTTAAATGTCTAGGATCCTCAAATAAGGTTGAATACATAAATAAAAGAATCTGGGCATCTTTTGAATGAAAATAGCTACCTCAAATTAATAAAATCTCAAGCCTCAGACTTGATCAAAAGAAAGGTGATCAAACAACGTCATATTCTACACATGCACACGTGTAGACAGGTAAAGGAGTGAGTACCAAGTAAACAGTGAGTAACCTAATAAGTTGTAGTGATCCTCATGGTAATTTATGATAAATACGCGATATTTTACATTCTAGAGCATTTCGATAGTCGTTTCCATATTGTTCGAATATTTGGTTTGTCTAAATTGGACTCCGAATGCATTTTGGGTGGTGATTTGGAGTATGTTTATACCCTTGGTTTTGCTGTCAAAACCTATAACTGGTGCAAGTCATGTAACTTTATGCAATCACGGTAGACCTTCACACAATCACAATTTTGTGAAAAATTATGCTTCACGATCGCGAGCCTTACTGATGCGATCCTGATGAAGCATAGTCCCCAGACATTCTATGCAATCGCGATCCCACTACACGTGATCATGATGACTAGTCCCTAGATACTGTACATGATCACGAGGTAAAGGTACGTGATGGCGATGAGTACTACGCCTGGTAGTATATATTTTCTGCATGATCCCCCTTAGTAGCCATGCTTTATTTTGTTTCATTCCTGAGCGAAAATACACCATCAAACAATAATTCAAGGTCAAGGAAGGTCCCCAAAACATTTTCTATTAATTCTATAGGAAATTGGGTAAGCTCTTTTCCTTCTTCTTCCTTATTTTCTTAGTTTCCCACCATTAATGGCCAAGAGGTTGAGGTTTACAAAATTATCCCATAACTCATTTATTTTTGTGTAATTCTTCATTAATTGGATATACATTGATCCTAAGACCATTAGTTCATCATAATTCCAAAGTTATATTCACAAATATTGAATCTTTAACCACTTTAGGGCCAATTCTATTTGGGATGATTTGAAGCCCTTCCCGCGTTCACGTTGTGCTCAATTTTAGATCACAGGTTCCTGGTACCGTTGGGGACCCCATAGTGAAATTTAACAGTCAGAGTAATAATCGTGATATTGATATGTTGGGGACCCCGTAGTGAAATTTATCATGAAGATCATTTAATATCAGCTAGAGCAATAATTGTGAGACTACAACGCTTTATCATAGGATGATAGGTAGGCTCTGTGGGGCTATCTCTAGGATTATAGCTTTAATAACTATACTAAATAGTATCCTTGGGTTGGGTAGCTAGGTTGTATAGTAATCCTGTACCGTTATTTCATCCGTTCTATGTTAATATTGATATTTTGGCACCTGAGTTATATGGGGCCCGAGAACTAGCATTTGATTAGAGACACCTATGCAAGTCATAGGGTATGGATATTTCATGATTATATGTTATATATATTTACACATTATTGATTTTTTATGAATTCATGGAACGAGAGTTTTGGCCTATGACTCCGATGAGAGTGCATTGGGGCTGGGTTGATATCACCACTTCATTTTGACCCACAGAGGCTAAAGAAATATTTTGATAATGATGATGAATAACAATATGAGTTGAGAAACTGGAATACTTAATGAGAATATAATTAATTGGCTTTTACTGATTTATACTCGAAATGGCATCGAGCACTCGGTAACACTATTTCTACTTATTTTAGCCTAGGCTATACATCCTAGCACCGAGAAATATAA
>JBDJHY010391599.1:0-18237 GCA_039654485.1 Withania somnifera | reverse complement strand
TCTTCTGCTTTTACTGTAGTAGTCCTCCGCTTCGGCTGCGGACTACGGGGTTTGGTTCTCCTACTCGAGTATAGTAGATGCCATCATGACTTGAGAAATCGGGTCGTGACAGCATGGGTCCCTATGTAAGTACTTGTGCATAAGTTGATGTGTTCACGGTAGTTGCAGTCCATAAGAATTGTATTACTATTTGATAAATTGATATGTTCACGGTAGTTGGAGTCCCTATGGGTCTAGTGATTTAAGGGTAGAATAATTGGTTGATAAGTTATTACTGTTATAAATAATTTTTTGAGTCATTTCAGAAACCCGTTAGTCTTTTCCCCTTTTCACTTAGCTGAAATCTTCATTCGAGGATGATTTAATCCAAGGGGGAGAAACTATAACACCTTGAAAATCATACTAGAGGTTGAGTGGGCTAGACAAAGAGTGTCTCTAAAATTTTTTAGAAATATAGAACTGGACCTGGTTCAAGGACCGTTCCATTTCATCTGAAGAGTTTCCATGGATGTGGAGTGGACCGTGGAACTATTCCAGTGAAGACCCCTCTCTACATCAATTTTATGGATCCATTGATGGATCGTGAAAAGGTTCGACGATCCGCCGTTTGACTCGTGGGATTGTACCCCTTTTTTCCCAGAAATCTTCTAGGTGTAGAATGATCCCATGGGATGTTTTATGAAATGTAAAACAAGATGAAGGTCCACGAAATAGACCGTCAAAGTCATCCGATAAAGAAGTTAAGGGGAGCCAATTTTTACTGTCCAATCGTCAGACTATCGATCGGTCCGTGGAAAGATGCCAGTTATTTTTTAAACTTATTTTTTCCAGGGACTTTTTGGTTATTTCTCACTCTTTAATGAATTGTACTATGTCATTTTAGGATTAATAAACACTAGTATAAAAACCTGAATTCCCTTAATTATTTAATAATTCACAAATCAATCAAACAAGTAGAAAACTACCGATTCTTTCTCCCTAAGAACATAGAACTAGGGTTTTCAAGGGACAAGCTTCTTCTTCATAATTCAACCAACAATTCTCCAAGGTTACAGGTATGTTGGTTTATAAACAAGGTAATTGTTCCACCTTTGTTCCCCAACTATGGTTTTCATAAACGATCTTGCTTAAATTATTATTTTCATCCTCCCCTGCGCCCAACCTTGGTTTTTCATAAACGATCTTATTAAAATTATTAGCTTACAATCCCCCATGTAGAAAATTTTCTCTATTTTTATGTTCCAACCGATATTATTGAATGATTTTCATAAATTACTGCATTATTATATCATGGTTCATGCTTACATTGGATTATCATCAAGATTTGGATAAATTGTGAATTACTTGTTCAAAAAATGAAAGTTTAAATTCTTTTGATTCATGAAAAGGTTTATGAGGAAAATTATGGAATTTGAGAAGTTGTTTAAGTATTTTCCAAATATTTAGGCCCAGACATGATTTCACTAAAATTAAGAAAACTCGATGAAGTTTTCCAAAGAGGCTAAGACGTGTTGTTTGACCAGTTTTCACTTAACCTATTTTAAACTGGTCAGTTTAGGAGTAGTAGTATGTTTTGAGAGTAGTATTAGCACCAATAGAATTAGGTTGAAAGACCCAAATCCTAGAACTATATTGCCAACTATAGGATGAAATATTTCCTAAAAGGCATTATTATGATAAACCCCACTTAGTTGGGTCCACTAGGTTACTTGTTAAGTATTGAGCTTGTGGCAACGAAAGGTACTCCCTTTAGCTGGTAGTTTTCTGAATTCCATGGCTAACCACATGGTGTTATATTTTGGTTATAGAACCTCCCACAAATGATTGTGTGACAGTTATTTGAAATTATTACTTATGATTTGAAATGGACTATGTTTCTTGCACTGTCATAATTATATAACTCTTTTCTTGAGTAATTGATTTTAAAATTATATTTCATCATGCATTGCATAGCTCATTCATGGTTTACTTCTACCTATATTGTTCATACTGATATTTTTGTTATTTTTCCGCTCCCACTTACTCAGTATATTTAATGCACTGATCGCATACTCTTTTGCTACATGGTTTCATATGTAGGTCAGGCCGGCCAGCCATCCTTATGCTCACGGTTGACCGGATCTACTATCTCTTGTTGTTTAGATATTTGGTGAGTTACCATGGATTGGGAACATTTCATTTATTGGTTTATCTCTATTTGATCAATTTAGTCTATTTTATACATTCGTTATTTCATTCAAAGGCTAGCTAGGTACTTGTCCTAGCAGCCTAGTATGTCAGTACTTAGAGGATTTTAGACAGTTGATACAGTGGTATTTGACTTTAAGTTTTCATTATTATTCAGTAGTTATCTTTTGATATGTGAGATGGCCCATTAGTTTAGACTATATTATTTTTCTATGCTTCCGCTAATGAATGAGTGATTAGAGATATACATGAGTCAGGGGTTCATCCGAGACTATTGAGGAAACTCAGTGGCTAAGGATACCTTATAGCATTCAGGGGGTGACTCTGTGGTGTTACACTCTATTTGAATGACTCTGTTGAGGTATCAAGTTCTACAAAGGGACACTGGCTTAAAAGGGGGTTGGTTCCCTAAAACTTTGTTGTTGTGGTGGTGGTGGTCTATTCCCTCCGCCAAACCTAGGTCGGCTGAATTCTGATTGTTCTTACTTTTGTAGCTCTCTCTTATCTTGGTCTTATCATTTTCAATTTTCTCTAAGTGTACGATCAAATGGCCAATATCCATAGTACAAATAAATGCATTTCCCTCTTTCCTTCATCAAGTGATAAGAGAACCAAAAAACAAACATGATCATCCCGCTAAGCATGTCAGCAACCTTTTCTGGCACATACCGGGATAATTTAGTAAATCTCATCCCATATTTGGCAATTTTCATGGAGCCTCCAAATTTAAAAAACTCACAAATCTTCACCTCCATGTTTTCGCTCAGAAAGAATAGTCCTAAAAGGGCCTCCTCAAATTCAACCCAAGAAGGAAGAGGATCACCTACTACTCGATTTTTATTTCATTGTGCAGTCTCTATACATCATTTATATGATAATATGCAACATATACTTGGTCAACATCAATTTCCCTCATCATATCACAGACCCGATGAATCTCCTCTATGAATCTTCAAATATTTTGCCAATTTGGATTCATGAAACTCCTGACGGTTCATTAGGAGAAATTCACTGACTCTGATAATGCCAGCATCTAAGGCTGCTAGCTAAACCGATAGAGCTACCATATTTTGTTGGGCCTAAGCTGTGACAGTTTGTTCCAGCAATTGTATAGAATTTCTAAATTTGGTCATGGTGACAAGGAGCTAGGGATGGTGGATGCTAATCTTGTTGAGCCTCGTTTTAGTTCCTGGCTTGATGGGTAGTTGCTAGACTAGTTGTCTTCTAGGAGGCATGATCTGGAATGGGTAAAGTACAAGTCAGAAAGAACTTTTGGAGTTAAACTCCATAGCATGAGGTAAGACATGAACAAAGGAAAACCTTCCTAAATATTGGTAGCCTTTCTATTATAGATATGGCGCGCTTTACACCCATAACAAAGATTTAACTAAACATTGGCTTTCATACATCCCAGGACACTTGAACCTAGTGCTCTGATACAAAGTTTTTCACGTCCTAAACTGACATACTGAATGCAACAAGCCATTTGAAACCACCAGGTGGCTTGGAAAGTACCCTTGGATCTAGCATGTACTAAAGACATTGAGAAATTCATCTGAGTGGAAATAATTAAATAGGAATGAGATAAAAACTCAATAAGTAAAATAGAGATCAAGAGATAATACTGGAAACAAGGTCTGTAAAATACATCATTAACTCAGTTTGAAATCCATTAACATCTTAAATGAGGAGGAGATACTAGGAAAAGTCCCTACATAACTCTAATAACTACATACTAAATATAAATGCTCTAGAAATAAAAGATAAAAGCTAAAGAATTCCAACCCTCAAACCATGAGGTACTCACCAATAAACTCTAGAAATGAAGATGTCTGGTCAATCACGTGTGCAGGTATAGATAGTCGGATCTGCATTATGATATGATGCAGGCATAGAGTATGCATCAGTAGAGTGGTATGTAAGAATTCATGTAGCATGTATAAATAAAATATGATGCTAACTGACAAGTAATGGATTGAATCTGAAATTAAGCTAGAATATATTGACATAACTCATTCATAGCAGTTAAATATATTAAAAACATCAAGTGCTAAAAGGAGGTAAATATCACAATAAATACTGGACTCGTTAATAGAGTAAAACTGACGAAACATTTAGTTTGTAAAATCTGACAAACTGCCTGACATCTAAAGATGGCAGGAGTTCCTATAGTCAATAAAAAATACGTAAGCTACCATGGAGTCCATCCTGCATCCTGACAGATGGGTTTACTATACCCTATAAGAAGTACAGGACCTGATCATCTACCTAGTGAATCCACTAAACCTCACATGCCTCTTAGGATAATCATCATACGATGACACGTGGTTTATGAGACAAGAGCCCCGGCCTGATCTCGCTTAGTGCTAATACTACTTCTAAAATTAAAACTAATATTTTCTCCTAACCTTAACCAGTGGTACATGCTTTAAATTACCAATTGACCAAGTAAAACTGGCTCAGGCCTTTTAGGCATAATAGTTGTCTAATTGACACTGACATTCTTCCTTTTAAAATAATTTTCATTTTGTCTGAACCTGTAATTCAAGTAACTAAACATTTTGTAAAATATTAGTTTTAAACTAGGCTTAAGTCTCAGCAAATCCATAACATTAATAAACTCCCTAACTGACATTAAAATAGGCTTGAACCTTGAAAAAATAACAAATGTATGGCTAATGACCTCGGATCTTGACTCTGTTACAACTAATGAACACAGTATGAAAATCTCACACAATTAGCATACTATCATGAACTTTTGACCTCAATTCATAATAACGTGAAACTTCATGAAATATCATGCAAATAATGTGCAAAATTAAAAAGAATCATCAAGGAATGTGGTAGAACCGATAACTTCATCATAAAAACACTGGGATTTTCCTCAGAATCTACAACTCAAAACTCAAATTGAAAATTATTGTGTGGAATGCAACCCTTGCTGAATGTACTATATACCTGTTTGAAGACCTCATTAGATTGGAACAAATGGTGGACTATCTCTCTTATACTTTGGAGAATGAACCCTAGCTAGAAGGAAGTTTTAAGAGAAAACTGTAATTTATTTCTCAAGTCTGAGTGAAGAATAATGAGAAAACTATAAGGTTGGATATTTATACCCCTTCAAAATGAGCTCAAAAAGTCATAGAATGGGGGTGGGTAATGGGACCCAAATAACCCTAAAAAATGGATTAAAACTGAACTAAAGAGGTTCTACGGCAAGGTTGTGGACCATCAACTGATTCAGAAAAACTTGTTAATTTTATTTCTCACTACAAATCGGCGGTCAAGATGACTGGTCATCAACCAAACGACGGTTTGTTCCACCTTCAACTTAGAGGAAATTAACTTGAGCTACTGGAAAGGTTTTACTATGGGTTTATGTCACACCCCGAAAATTTGACATGAAGGCACCTACTTCCCCAATCCTGATAGGTCAGCCAAATAACATTAGAACAGGTAAAAGCAGAAATTAAACCAAATAGACATCTAAATGCAAAAGTTAATACGATAAAATAGCTATGTATAAGTCTACCCCAAGAACATGTGTCACTATTCACAAGCCATTATAGAATATAAATACAAGAAGTTTGAATACCCATATAGAGTCTTTACAAATTAAAAATACTATAATATAATTAAAATGAGAAAATCTGCGGCAACTGATGAAAGAAAGATCAGATACCCTTAGATCCTCATAATCTGACTAGATTGAAGAAAAAAGGGAAAACCACTATTTTCGAGGATTAGTACCTGCACAACAGTGCAAAAAATAAAGAGTGAGTACCAAAACAATGGTACTCAGAAGAGTGGTACTCAGAAGAGTCCTCAGCTGCTAACTATAAAAAGAAACAAAATCCCCCTAATCTCCCAATCGTTCCTCCAACATACTACAACCTGCAAATAATTATATACATCAGCCCATCAATAGTTTATACACATACAACAAATATAACCATATAGTCAACTCAACAAGTAACATAAGGAATAAAGTATCACAAAATTTCAATCCAGCAATAGCCTCAGTCATCAATACTGACCTCAAGCCCAAAACAACTCATCATAGATGGTATTTCTCAATCCCTCAATAGTATCCAACATAAATCATCATAATTAGGTATTCAGTCAAGGCCTAGTATATACCTTTCAAATATTCATATATAGACACCAGTTCAGGGCCTCAGCAGTTTCTTTTCAATAACTTAGGCACCCATTTAGAGCCTCATCTATGCCTTGTTCAAAATATAATTATATCATCGCATTATAGACACCTGATCCGAGCCTCGGATATGTCATTATAAAACTCCCAATCAAGGCCCTATGGCCAACCAAATTAATATCAATAAGTTTGATGACCTTATCAAGGCATAATTCAAGATTTATAATCAAGTTTCATCAATGAATAATTATAAAAATTCAACCATAGGAAGTAACACAAGATGATATTTCAATTCAATACATAAAGCCCTCTTGGGCAATTTTTATCAAAAATAGCCTCTTCATTTCAATTTAGCTTCACAGGCATCACCATTTTCAATATCAAGATGAGCTTTTATATATCATGAATCTTTTTATCAATAAGTGTATAATTAGACCTCACGCCTTATTCAAATTTTCATTTCCAAAACATGTTTTGAACCAATTTACACTTCAATTCAAGTACGATCATGATTCAACAAATCATCAGTATACTCATTTTAATACTTAATCATTTCTAAAATCAACATGATAGATAATACATTTTTTTCGAAGCATTTATTTAATCCCAAGTCAAAAAAAATTAGCAAGAAAGTGGAATAATTAGCAAGAAATTATTAGAGATTTATAGAAAGTCATTAAACCTCCACTTATCTTAATTTCGAAGAATCAAACTATTCAAGTATTTTTTTCCTTCTGATTAGCCTAAAACCGTGCATAATCTAGTGAGCCAAATAAAATATTCTAAAAAAATATTCACTAATCCACACAATATTCACATAATCAAGTGTGTACAAAAATTGACCTTGGGCCCATGGAGTCAAGATCAATTAGATAGTAAGATAATTTCACAATCACTAGAGGTGTAAAATATTAAGGTTCATCAAAAATCCGTTCCATTTTTTTGTTAAATAACAACTTTTCATCATTTTTTGTTCACTATTTTACTCAAAGTTTTAGGCCTCAAAACCATGAAAGTTCTAAGTGAAATATTGTTAAAATGGCTTAGAATTGGTGGAAATAGGTTTAGGAAACTTATCCAATGGATTATCTTCGAAAAACCTTGATTATACCTTGATAAAATATGTTTTTGAGAGGTTTTTCATGGAGAAAATTATCTATAACGTGTTATAGTTCTCTTTTAAAATTCCCACTGACTGCATCTTATTTACCGCGCTCACGGTACTCTCCGCGATCACGAAGGTCAAAGTCAAACAGGCATCGCGAACATAGTAGATACCTCGCAAATCATATGCTTAATGGAGGCTTACTCAATGCGACCGACATGTCATGAATGCTATAAACGATAAATAGTCCCACTCTGCAAACGCTGCCTATACGTCACACACGCGGATAAGGCCTTCATAGCCAAAAGCAACATCAGTTAACACCTTAGGCAAAATGACTCCGACATGACCTTCAGGATGCATTTAAAATCCCTTGACAATAAACTATATTTTCAAAAATATTATTTTGAAATTCTAGACTCAACGGAACCATCAAATCACGCGTACGAGGTCTCCTTGACTCGATACTCGTTAAGGATATATTTTTAACTAAAATAACTAAAATACCTCTGAGGCTCACAAAAAAATATAAAAGACTTCATTCTAGGCCAAATTCTATCTATCGAATCTAACAGAACCATTGAATTTTTTATCTAGTCATTCTAAGATCAAATTTTGACCCAAGTCAACCAATTCACTTCAACTTTAACATTAACCTGTCTAAATGCTTAGACTCACCATGGATGGTCTAAAATAGTAAATGATAGTTTAAATAGACCAAACTCGATATACTAGAGCTAATGAAACTGATGTAGTTTTTATACAAGCTCTAGAACTCTATATGACCCTTATAGTTTCTCATTTGAACTTAAAAGCTCAAAAACTCAAAATTCTCAAATTTTTACCTCAACTCACATCCCTCACTCGAACCAAATATGGAACCATGCTTAATGTTATTAATGGGAACTACAGGAAGGGAAAACCAGTTAAAATACTCAGAAAAATCAAAAATAACCTTTAGGGTCATTACAGTTCCACGGGTGGTCATTCAGTTGAAGGTCTATGGACCCATGCGTGAACTTAAAAAATTTCAAATCTCCTTCTAAACCCTTTCATTTTGTCTGAACATGGTTTAGGATAAATTTACAAGTTGTTACATGTAATTGGACCTTCCTTATTACTAGTAGTGTTAGCATTATTCTTGTAGTTTATTATTCTTCAATCTTTGCTATCACTAATTTTTGTGCTTCGATTATTATACTATTTTATTATATTTATTATTATTTTTCATATTTATTGTATAATGCTCTTATTTTACATTATTTCATTATTATTATTATTGCCCCCATATTTGTATTCATGTTTTTCATGCTTTATTTAAGTTGAGGGTTTATCAGGAACAACTTTCCCATCTCTACAACATAAGGTTAAGGTCTTATATATTTTATCCTCCTCACATTTCACTTATGGAATTACACTGACTATATTATTATTATTTCATTATTATTAGAGTTTATATCTCAATTTTGAGGGAGATCGTTGAATATTAGATTTGATTTAGGTTGGAGTTTCAAATTGAAACTCGAAGAGGAAAACAAGAATAAATTGTATGTAAGTTATAAAGGACTTGTATGTTTTAGCCTGATTCTATACAACAACAAATTGTATGCAAGTTGTATAGTTTGATAGAATCAATACACCAAAAAATTATATGTAAATTGCACATAATCTATATGTCTGGTCGATTTTAATACATTTTATAAATAAAATTTTTACTACTTTCTACAAACCTAAAAAATCTATAACAAGTAGATATTGGCATAGTTTTATACCTCTATATCTTTTTCTTTGGTTTAGTCTCACCTAATAATAGATTGTATAAAATAGAAATCAGAATTTACCTATGGGTGAATCAAGAGGAGATACATTACAGGAAAATTTTTAAAACTGACTCAATAGGAATAACCCCAAATACATCGTTAAATATGACTGGTAATGATAATCTAATCTGTAAAAAAAATTAAAATCAAAAAAATTAATGGGTGTCATGTCAAAAAGGTCTACCTAACTTCAAAAGTACGAAATTGGGCATCCGGATGTGACCTGTCAAAGTAAGGTTACAAATTCAAATGTTGAGGAAGTGTTTGAGGATTACACGCAAAACACAAAAACTAAAATTATGTTCTAGAACAATCAAAAATCAACTTGAAATAAATGAAGTTTAAAGACACTTCAGATGCTTTCAATCTTGATTCGTATATGGTGTCATTAAACAATAAGATTCAGTTGTTTGGTAACTTTGGAAATAATTCTAACGGTTAATAAAAAAAAAAGTTTCATTATCTTACAAGGGCATGAAAAATCTCAAGACTGCATGTAGCAAAAATCAAAAGAGAAGAGTATGTAAGTCATCAAAGGTTTGGACAACTGAGTCTATTGAAGTTGCATCTTTGGGGACTTCAGCTGACAAACCCAAGGCACAATCATCATTGCTGACCAAAAAAAAGTAATTGTATTAAGAATGACCTCATCTCAACAACTATATCAGTTGGTTAAACGATTGCAAATGAATCATATATGTTTCTCTCTATCATAATTGTCAAATTTATCTAAATTCTTAAAAATTACTCTGACCTCCTCCAGGATTTGTTCTAAGTTCTCCAGATGTAATAATTCCTTACCAACATATATTGATCTTTGACAAAATAAAGATAAATGACATCTCTCCTGAGTTCTATACTTTTTTCCTTCAATAACTTTCTCCCAATTAAATTTTTTCTAGAAAGATTTTTATTGAGGTAACAACATAAAACGTATTATGGTGATGACATGCTTTCTATCCAATGGAAGGATAAACTCTTTCACTTTCTAATCATGATTTTATAAGTTATCATAAAGCGAAAAGACTATATATGCTAGGTAAAAATCAGAAATAACACATAGGTGAATCTAAAAGTGATATGTTGTAGAAACAATGGGTCAGAAGTGACTTAGAAGAGATAACACCAAATGTTTTCTTCAGAACATGATCAAAAAGGATAATCATATTTATGAAAGATCCGAGTCAAGATGGTCAGGACCAATGTCATGTCAACAAACCTTACCTAGCATCAGAATACATGATCAAGTATCATGCGGTAATCGATCAAGATAAGATCAAATTTTCAATCGTTATAGAAGAGCCTGATATCTCTATCAGTTGTTATCCAACTGAATTAAACATCTAGATAATAGACTTTATGAGGTTGAGGTTCATGCATATTTTTTTTTAAGGTTTAACTATAAATAATCTTCTGTTTTACTTATTATAGAGGATTGAATTTTGATTTATTCACTAGCAATACAATATTTTTTCGTGTTCTTTAGCTCTATTATTAATTGTTTTGATCAATACATAAGATCAGGTGATAAATCAAGTTACAATATACAAATTGTGTGTTTTGATATCTCAATCCAGGTATTCTTGAACCATATTATAAATATAAATATATCAGTTTAAGAATAAACATGATTGGTATAGCTTTATTTTCTTGACAGAGTTGTGGTACAATTTTATTTTCCAATCTGCCACATGGACCATTTTTTTTAACTATAATTATAGTTGATTCAACTCATATTCATCTTGATACTAACCCTATTGATAGCCTTCTATCAAAAAGGGAGTTTTTTTTTTTTTATTAAACTATTAACAGCGCATTTTATTCATCTTGCAATTGTCAATTCAAAAGCTTCGAGGAGATGATTTATACCGGTAAGGGAGTTGAAGTTTCACTACTAAAGAAAGAATATAAAAGGACAGCCAAAGAGACGAACTACATTATTTTTTTTCAAAATAACAAAGAAATAATGTCCTCATTTGCGTCATAAATGTCTCGTCTTTTTTCTAAAAGTGGCATACTGCGTCACAACGCGACGGCCAAAAATGAAGAATAACATGATTTGTTGAATTTTTTAAATTAAAGCGATGTTGTTCGTTGCTTACATCGCTTTCTTCTTCATGACAAAGAAAAAAGTGACGAACATAATTTTTTGAAATTATTAATAAAAATATTTTTAGTAAAGCGACGGACATAAGCGACACTGTCTGTCACTTTTGTGTTTTTTTTAAAAAAATTCATAAAAGCAACGGATAGAAGTAACGTTGTTTGTCAATTTTTTGTACCAATAAAATCCTGCAATACATTTAGACTAAAATATTACATTCAATTCAATTCGATTCAGTTTAAAATAGACAACCAATACCAATTCCATTTAAAACAAGCATACAACTTTAAGATACATTTCAAAACATAAATACATCAAAAAATACAATATTTTAAAAATACCAAAAAATTTATTCAAAACTTAATAAAAAATTTAAAATGTGTCCATAAAGTACCAAAATAAATTATATCATAAAAATACAATAATCTTAAATGCTACTTTAATTTTTTTGTTCTTACTTGTCAGTTATTTCATTTTCATCATTCTCTCATTCATACTCCTAATCATTTGTTTCATTTTAATTTTCTCATTCATCCTCCCATAATGATTCGTTCTCCTCATTTGTTTCTTCCTCAATATTTTTTATGTCAATTATTTCATTATCGAAAACTTCTTTTAATATGCGTTGAGAATGTTCATGATTTCTTTCCAACTTTACATCCACGGTTTTATGAATAACTAATATATCTTTTTGATATGTCACATTTAACACATTCTCAATCTCAATACTACTCGCAAGCTTAGTCTTTATAACTGCACACTAATCAGTCTTATCTCTACGCAACAAATATGGAGTGTAATACACATGCTTAGCATTTTTTGTGACGATCATAGCAATCATATTGTCTCATATACTTAACTTTAATTATATTATGTATTTGATCCATCCCGGATACCTTTATGTCACAGGTCAAAACACTTGTACCGAAATAGTACTATTTTTTGGGGGCCAACCGGCATACCTAACTTCAATAATTTCTTGTATGGCACCAAAATAATCAACAGTGTAGTCATTACCAACATCACTCAGGTGTCATTTATTTTTTTATACTTAGAAACTCTTTTAGTTTGAAACTTGAAGCCATTAACATCGTACTCATTCATCGTCTTAATTTTATTTCAGGCACATATGCAACTTATTTCACCTATTGCAAATGTTCTACAGTATTCTGTTCATCCAATATCATATCGTAAATTTAAAATATAAAATTTTAGAAAATGATTACATTATACTTTTGTATTAAATATGACCCTTCACACTTATATGTCTGCGCAATCAATCTGAAAACTACATATACATAGGATCACTATCTCATGTGTTCATGAATAAATTTAAGTGTATATTAAAAATTTTGATCACTAACTAACACTTATATTTAAATTTATATAATTTTATAATAAAATTTAATACTTACATTACATATGGTTGAATCTTGGTACAGTTGAGCAAAACATGTATGATAACAGATTTACATTCCATACTAGTAAAACCTTTTTTTAGAACCTCGATCAGGTTGACTAAAAATTGAAATTGACGGATACAAAGGATCATTATCATAATCATCATTACCAATGCGGTTGGGCCTATTTATTTTATATGGTAATTCATTCTCTAATTAATAAGAGCAAAAAGAAATAATTTTCTTGCTAGATAAGAATCACAAATTGATCCTTCGATCCTTCTCCTTTGCTTTGCAATTTATTGCACTTGCCAATTATCCGTTTTAATTATCATGTTATTTATAATTTAAAAAAAATATACCAAAACCAAAGCAATATGGAACAATACCTCTAAAATGGATACATCCACCTCGATTGAATTGGACCTCTAAGGTGTGCCTCTTGTACAAGGTGAATTGGGAGATGTTCCATCACATAAAAAAATAGTTGGAAAGAACTTCTCTAACTTAGTGGTGATGACAAAAATATATTGCTCCATCTATTCCAAACTACTCTCCAACAAAGTATCACAATACAGCTCTTTGAAGAACAAACTTATTTTTTGCAATGGGTTTTCAGTCTACTGAAAATATGGCTAAATGCGATAGAAATCAAGGTTTTCATAAAAATATGGCAGTCATGACTTCTTATATCGATCAATTCTTATTCTATCATATCTTCTCATTCTTCTAAATTCGAAGCATAGTCCTGGGGCGTCCTCAATTCTTCAACACTGATAAATTTATGATTTCTCATCTAATGTGAACGAAAAACTGGCTTTCGTCTTAAGCACTTTACCATTTGTTGATTTCTGTAACCACAGCTTTTTTCTCTTATAACATACTTTTAGGTCCATTTTAGGGTTAGAATTATCTTTTATCTTACTCTTAAAATTTCCATGATTTTGAATAAATTATCAAATATATTTTTCAATGTGCATTACATCAAGATTATATCACACAAGGTTATCCTTTTGATATAGTAACTCCCGAGATATGTTCTGTTTAGTCCAAATATGTTCAATATCATATCCAGAAAGTCTAGAAGGTGAAACCTCTATAACTCTAAAAAAGTGACAAACTATATCCCAAATTTCATGTCTTGATAGTGATGGAGGTGACGGATCATTTTCAATCTTATTCTTTCTAGAGAATGATTTTTGTTCCTAAATTTATGGTCCATTATCAAGAACTGACAGTGACAGTCAAATTAATAATTTTTATGGCAATGTTTCAAACTGAATGCTTTACTGTTTTTCATGCAATATGGGCAAGCTACTGTTTCCAATCATACAACATACAATACATAGAACAATTATTAATAATCCATATTAAAAAAGTATACATAACCAAATTTTGATTAGTAGTATATCATATGTCATTACATCTTCATATCACAACTTTTGTAATTCATCTATTAATGAGTGCAAAAAACATCAAACAAACCTTTTGAATTACAAAGACCTAAAATAGTATAACTTAGTAATATGTAGGGACTTTTTACGTTCATTTCGGGTAGGAGATTATATGAAGTAAGAAATGGCCAGCAAGAATAAGGTGCAGTAGAAGTAAAAAATAGTGTGAAACCAACTGCACATATACCTAATATTATATTTCTTGGTTCCATGGCAAACTCAGATCTGTTGTATCAAAATTCGTTCAAACTTCTCCATCCGATGGTGAGACAAAACACCAGGTCGCCTTTTATATTTATGGTACTATCTCATATGTAGGGTAGAATGCATCAACGCATACAACCTCTTTGATCGAGGAATAAGAGATAAATAATGCATCGCCTTAACTGAAACTAATTTACAATCGTGAGTACACTTGAAACGAACATGTCCACAAAATTTACATTTTTTTAAATCACCATCACTCTGAAAGAACAACATGCAAAATTTACTCAACAATCAGTTCTATAATACTTCAATCCTAACTTGAAAATTAATCTCTTCGCCAGATAAAAAAATTCTTACGTATGTCGAACTTCCAAGAAATCAATTCTTCAATAAAATCTACAATTTCATCCATATCATTTTTAACACTGCACCAATTTAATTTGATATTAATTAGTTTAACTGCACTAACAAAAGAGAATGTGGTTCTCCTTCATGCAATAGACAACTAGCCTCTTTTAATTATTGATAGGACAGTCTTGCTTCTTCATTGGGAGATTTTCTAAATATGTTTTGGGTTTCATTCCATGCTGAAAACCAAATGCATCATTCATTATTTTATGTACCCTATCATGTGGAATCCTATCGTGTAAAACTCTATCACGTTGAACCTTATCATGTTGAACCCTACTAAGAATATGTGAAAGTCTATTATATTCATCTACGAGCAGTGAATTATAAAATATACAATTCAACATATTTATCTCCCCATGAACTACAAGAACACCTAACCAGATTGTAATTCTGAAAGAGATCAATTGGCATGGCGTGCTTAATGAAGCCTCTAAAACCCTCATAATATTCAGGTTTCACACCCCCACCAGTCTCATAAGACATATTATACATCCACAAATGATGATTCATCTACAAAAATATAGGTAGTCAATTATAAATTAGACTTATAATAATTTCAAGTAATATGTTCAAGTCACTTGTTCATAATTTCAAGTCACTAATTAATAATTTCAATTCACTAGTTCAACTTACTACTTAACAGTTTTAAGTTTCTACTTAACAATTTCAAGTGACTAATTGACAACTTCATGTCACTATTTAATAATTTCAAGTTAGTAGTTCATAATTATTTAAAATGACTACTTAATTCCAAGTTACTACTTAAAATTTTCAATTCACTAGTTCAAGTCACTATTTAACAGTTTTAAGTCACTCGTTCACAATTTCAAGTCACTACTTAACAATTTCAGTTCACAGTTCACTACTTTCATGTCACTATAGTTCACAATTTCAAGTGACAACTTAACAATTTCAAGTTTGTACTTAACAATTCATGTCACTAAGCTAGTTCACAATTTCATATCACTATTTAATAATTTCAAGTTTACACTTAACAATTTAAGTCACTAGTTCACATTTTCAAGATACATTTTGCTAAACTTAAAGTTCATTAATAATCAAATTCAAGTTTACTAAATTTAACTAAAGTCAAGTTCACAAACATTCAACTTCAACCTAAAATCATATTAAAGTTCACAAACTTACAATGTGCATAACTATGACCTCTAACTAATATTTAGCCAAGTTAAAGGTAAAAATTAACTAAATAAAATTCAACCTAAAAATAATCACTAATAAAACTAAATAATGTTCACTAAATCAAAATTAACCTAAAATCATTCACTAATTGATAAATCACATTATAAAACAACAATAAATATAGCTAAAATAAATAATATAATAGCTAAAATCACAACTAAAGAAGGTGAATAAGTAAAAATTTTAACCCAAAAAACAATCCTAATCCTGGCCTTCAATTACAAATGCGAGAGCAATGAAGGAGAGGGTGAGAAAATATAGTAGGGAGTGGGGCAGCAGCTTGGGGCGGTCTAAGTAGGGGGCTGACGGATATAAAGTTTTTTTAGGGGGAGGGGGGTCGCAAGATAAGGATTTAGGAGAGAAGAGAGTAGAGAGAAGTAAGAGAGAGTGTGATAGAAGAAAATAAAAAAAAGGGGTGGGTTGGGTTATAGTAAATAAAAAAAGTGCCAAACAACGTGATTTTTTTCATTTTAAAAAAACGAAGGACTATTTTTCATCGTCCTATTAAATTTTTTTATATATTTTTTATTTTTTTTAAGAAAGCGATGGATAGTGTGGTATGTGTGTCTGTCGCTTTTATTAAAAATAAATATAAATTATCTAAAATATATATATATATTAAAAGAAAAGTCGCAAAGAAAAAGCGACGAAAAAAACTACTTTGTCTGTCGCTTTCATAAAAATATTAAAAATTGAAAAAAAAAAAGACGATGTAGTTTTTTACGTTGATTTTTTAACACATTATTTTCTTAACTTTTTTCGTAGTGTTTCAACTTGCCAGATACTACTACTTGGTGAGAAAATAAAATAAGATACAGTTTCTTGACAAACACTCACAAATTTGACTGACACCCTTGGTAATTCTATTTTGGTACAATAATGTTGTGACTCAATGTTTGGCCAAGTGGACAGGTTCTAAGGTTCGATTTCTCTCCTCCACCCCTGAGGACAAGGATCTTTCTCATCAAGGGTATTTACACAATACTACAGAATATCTGAATGACACAACAAATTTGGTGAGAAAGTTGGTTACAAAGTTAGTTGAACTTGTTCTTTTTAGTTATCACCATCGCGTTTCTTATTTTTTGTACATTTATTTCAGCAGAAAAAATGTGCATAAATTATAAATATTACCTCACAACTCATTTGTAGGTAACATTACACAAGATAATGCAATTCATTTGTTCTTCTCCTCGATCCTCCTCCTCCTTCTTCTTCTTCCTCTTCTTATATTGCTCTTCGGCTTGTTTTCGTAGCTTAATTGGATACCAATTTTAATATCAGGACATGGGATATCCTATTTTTCTTTTCATTAAAAGTGCAAAAACATATAACCTAGAAAAAGTGACGGTTCGTTCATCAAATTTATGTTTCTCTTTTTGCAACTTGCACAAGGAAATGCTAGAAAGTCAAATCTTCATGATTGGTAAAGGTTGGTAAAGAGTAATAACATTTTATTTACATCAGATATAAATGGTTTATTATGAATTGGTAAGAGAATATGATATGAAGCTTTTTTTAAAAAAAAAATATGAACTTATGATTTTGAAATCATGATATGAAATTTCAAAACAAGTTTTTCAAAGAATTTGAAATTTTATTTCAAAATATGAGATCATAATATGAAATCACATGTCCAAATAAAAATTCAAATCACGAGATGAAATCGTTTGGATAAACGCCTACTTAATATAAAGATGATCCTGATCGACAAGTTAATGCAATTCATACCATCCTTCTTCCTCTCCTTGCCTTGTCTTGTTGCTCTTCTACTTGTTTTCGCAGCTTAATTTGATAGCAATTTAAGTATCAGGACATGATATATTCGTATTTTTCTTTTAATTAGAAGTGCAAAAATAATATAACCACGAAAATGTGACGGTTCATCCATCATATTTAGGTTTCTCTTTCTGCAACTTGCACAAGAAAATGCTAGAAAGTCAAATCTTCATGATTGGTAAAGGTTGGTAAAGAGTAAAAACATTTTATTTACATCAGATATAAATGGTTTAGTATGAATTGGTAAGAGAATATGATATGAAGCTTTTTTTTTTACAAAATATGAACTTATGATTTTGAAATCATGATATGAAATTTCAAATCAAGTTTTTCGAAGAATTTGAAATTTTATTTCAAAATATGAGATCATAATATGAAATCACATGTCCAAATAAAAATTCAAATCACGAG